>JAADVR010000048.1:0-97303 GCA_023335855.1 Pythium scleroteichum | reverse complement strand
CGGCAGCGGCTGGTGGGTGCGGCGCAGCTTCTGGAGCTCGTCGAGGATGTCGCGCAGGCGCTCGTAGGCGCGAGTGCAGACGGTCTTGGAGTCCTTCATCTGCTGGCAGAGCGTCGCGACGGCCGAGAGCGCGGACGCGAGCGTGCCAAGGCCGACGCCAGCGGAAGAGAGCATCGCGAGCACCGTGGTGACCACCATGGGCACGCTTGCTCGGTGGCTGCGAAACTAGGGAATCAGCAGAGGAGCCGATGCCTCGGGAGGAGTCGCCACGCCATGGGTTCTGGAGACGCCGCTAGGCACCCATGGCGCATCTCCGAGTGAACCTACGAGCGAGGTGGCCAGCGCAGGAGCTGGCCACATGGGCGCGCAGCCTCGACGCACGCCGATCATCCGTCCAGCTCGCGGAGACAGTTTCCTGCTCTAGCCTCTTGACGGCTTTTCCGAGAGTGACATGTCACTCATCTAAGGAAGCGCTCTTAATGTACTGTATTAGGGTAGATCAGCGTGCTTTGGAAGTTCAGATCCACAAGATCTGGGAACTCCAGCGCTGGATTCCACTTGAAGATCTCGCCAGTGCGTGACGGAAGCTCCAGTTGCGCGGATGGAGGCTCAGGCTGAATATGTAGAAGGTCCTGAGTCGAATGGGCGTGTAGAACCCTAAGCGACGTCAAGTCGCTATCTCCGGACACCAGTGTGAGGACCTAGTCGTGAATATTTGAAATGTGCGGCTGCTCGTGGATGTGTCCATGGCGTGGTTGGTCGCCTCGTCTGTCTTCCAAAGGCAGCTCAGCACCATTCACCACATAACAAAATGGTTGACGAGCTCGCCATGGACACACAGACCAGCTCGCGAGTCCACCATCCGTCTGTGCGGCCGGTACCATCGCTGCCCCGCTGAGAACAAGGAGTCGCACATGCCCGGCTGCACTAACAGTAGCAGCTACCATTGTTCGCTTGTTCAGCCCAATACACGCGGTCATCATCGTTACTATGGGTGTCGGCGAAGCTGCACCTCGCGCTTTCGCATGCTAGTATCTGCCTTGTAGTGGCAGGGAGTCTGACAGTATTGCGGAGAACTCGCCCCGATAACTGACAAGACAGTGACTGACACCAGTCTTGGCCCCGAAAGCGAAGCCCAACTCTTTCCCATTGGCTCCGTAGGCTGTGTTAAACGAATCCCCGTAAATTGTCGAGGGGAATCACATTCAGCCTAGCCACCGGCAGGCGACCAGACCAAACCGCAGGAGCAAGTGAACCTGGTACTGTGGCGAAGAAGACAAAGAATGGATCTCACGAGTGCGGTTGAGGGACCCGGAGGACTAGATCTTGAGAACAATCGTCGGTTTCCTTGCTCGTCTTCTTCAAGACAAGCGAGAAGAGGGGCCACGGCCAGCTGAGAGGCTAAGACGTACACGTACTTGGCGAGACAGCGGACATGATACTCTTGATCCTAGTGCTATCAGTTGGCGAACGCACGTTAGGGGGAATTGGGATAGTAGCCCCATGCGGCCTCGATCCGCGTGGCGTTTCAGTGATCACCACTCATACGCTCATATCAGACAAAGAAGGCGCCCAATCCTCTGGTTGGAACACCAAAACCTCCGACGTGTCGGCTGCGTGGGTGGCACCTCAGTTTGAACTTGTAGTCGTCATAATGTTCAACATGATCAGACGATGTCGACATATTTCTCACATCATGTTCCACCACGCAGCTCGCCGTCTTCACCGTAAGTCTATTGACCACAAGGCCAACTGGAGCCAAAATGAGCTTCTCTGAGGAGATCAAAATCGGAAATGAAGAGCTGCAAACCGAGGCCGCGAAGGTCTCGCCAAGCCCAAGCTCCGAGTGTTCAAACGATTAGCTCGGAGGGCTGGGGTTCTGCGCCTCGTAATCGATCTTGACAACCACTCCACTTCAACTACGACATGAGTGAGTGTCTTGTGTTTGATTAGCAGTGGTGGTGAACCGACCCCTAACGCCTAATCTCTTTCCAAAATGGAGGTAATGATTGACAAATCTATTAGCCATTTGCAGGCAGAGCTGCGTTACGAGGTCCTTTAGGAGGCCCATTGCCTCACTGGAGGAAGGAAGTCTCCTCCACCAGCTCAAACCACCTCCGTCTCTCTACGCGTCGTCATCTCGCCCCGTAATCGAGGAGCTGCCTGCTTCCAGTGTGCCGTCGCCAGCAGGTCGAGACGGCCAATGGCTGGCCATGTAGGTCAGCTCGCTACTTTGCCGCTCGATCATCACGGCATCGCCGGTGATACTAATCATGTTGTACACTTGGTTGCGGTATAACTGACTGGACTCAATTGGCACGAGGCGGAAAGTGAGGATGGCGTTTCCACCCAGCGCTCGGACGTGAGCCCGCACGATCGCAATCGCCTCCGTGAGGAAAAGGTGGTAGAAAGCGCCTAGACCACCACTTTCTCGAACTGTCCAGCTTTCTTTGATGAAGTGAAGAGTCACTCGGCCGAGGTATCTGGTAACACGAGCACCTGGGATGTAGCTGAGCGGTGTGATCTCGATCCATTCACGGCCGTACGAGGTACTGGCGGCACTGCGACTGCCTGTCGAAAGGTTGATGAACCTTGCCGGGTTGATGGGCGTCTTGACAAAAAGACGGTTTTTGTTGGTTGTCGGATCCAAGTCGGCGCGAGCAGAGCCTTCTCGTTCTGCTGAGCTCATTGTCCGGTCGTCTGGAACAGATTCGCTGCGTTGAAGCTCGAGCGTAAGCGCCGCCTCGGCGAGGATGCTGTCCATCGAATTCTCAACGTTCTCGAGAAGCGCCATACCGATCAGCACGACTTCAATCTAGAGCGTGCCAGAAGATCAACTCAAATGACCCAACAGCTGCAAAATAAAGAGGAGATGTGAGCTCTCACCATTGTTTCTGAAGCGACAGCTAGCCGCGTCTTCAAACCGCAAATTGCACACGGCGCATACGAACGAATCTTGAACAACAAACTGGAGAACAAACGATCACTCGTTAGAGGCTGACTTCCATTGAGGGCGCACAAGGGCCGTCATACCTTGCGAACAAATCCTTGAAGACTATTGACAGCAACTCGTTCAGGCGAGTGTCGCGCATTCGGGCTTCATCCCACTCAACACGCTTCATGGAGACCACGAGGTGAATATTCGCTCCTGGGGAGAAGTCACCAGTCATTCTGTCCGTATTGCACATGGAGATCCCGTCGGGAAGCTCCTGCTCCAAGAGGACGGACATCAAATCCTCGTCGGTCTCATCGTCAATTTCCAGCACAAATGTGTCCCGAGAGTCACTGCAGGGGAATCAAAGTTTATGAGCAAGCTAAATCATCACGTGAAGGAGGGATTGACGCACCTAAAGCCATCGACAAACGCCTCTTCTTCTGAGTCAGAACTCGATTCGGACGATGAACTCAGCTGTTTGAGGTCATTCTCGGTTGCTGGATTCGAATCGATTGCCTCGACACTGACTTCTTCGGCAACCAGATTATCAGATGAAGCAGAAGGCTTCAGTGCCTCCTTCGCTTGCTGTCTTCGACGAGATCGCCGTTGAGATGCCCTGGACTGACTCTGAGGCAGGAGAAAACGCTTGAAACCCTTCGCACCTTCTTCTTCAACGAGAGTATTCGAGGTACTGCTGGTGTGCCAGAGCTTCGAGACTCGACTTGCGTAAGTTTCGTATTCCGGCTGAATGATAGATACCCGGTCATGGTGAAGCTAGGAGTCAAAATCAAACTTCGATAAGTGGACTAGTCTTCGTCAAATCTACACAGAGTCACCCACCTTGTCCTTATTAAAATTGCTAACTTGTTCGATTTCATTTTGCAGTTTGACGAGTCGGCGATCTTCCTCATCTTTGACCTACAAGAAAGTGATTAGTAATGTGGTAGACATCAAGGAGTTGAGTTGCAACATACGTCGATATTGCGCTCGATCCGTAGAGTAGGCGGAGGCGGAAGGGCTGGTAGGTACACTCCAGTTCCAGTGATAACGCCAACAATCAGAGAACCCCCAATCTAGGCGGATTGAACACCACAGACTTCAGCGTATTAGATGCTTCAGATAATTGGATAAACGTACCTGAATCTGTGAGTCAAACGCAAACACTGCATTGACACCGAGCACCTTCATCTTGACGATTAGCTGACATGGAACAGGAACTCGAGTCAGCATATCCCGAAGTTACTCGACAGATTTGTTTTGGATTGTACCTGTCTGTATAACTCGTACTCCAAAAACGGTAGTGCGTCTGAGACGATGGTAGCATTTACGTCTCCGTTGCCCTTTCGCCGCTGACGACAGACTCTGGCCTGAACAAACGCTCCTTTCCCCATCACAGCAAGGCCAGCCGGAGGTTCGATGGAGGCTATCATCATCTCCGGGACCCATTTGTTGCCACATACTCCGCATCGAACCATTCTCATGCTACCAAACATCATGAAGTCAGTTTGAAGTGGGTTTGCGTGGATTTTGCATGGACGTACTTCGAGAATGGTGCTAACGACCGTGAATATGGAATGTGACAGAGGAAACACGGCGATGGACCTACTCGACTACACCTGATTCGCATGAACGCACGTGAATGCAATTGTGTTGGAGAGGTACAAACTGAGAACCAACCTTGTTCGTTGCTTTGTGAACTGAGCAGGATCAGGTGGTGGCACCATTTGCATCATCGATGGGCTTTTCCTTCCGATCGATAGCAGCTCTGGAGTACTCGGTATCATTGGGGATGCGACAGATGTGGCGTCCTCATTGGCGTCGTAGCTGGGCGAAGCCTCCTTTCTTGGTCGTTCCCTCGTCCAGTTTTTCAAAACTGCTGCCGTGCCCCTGATGCAACGTACGAGATGAATCAAAATGTCCTATCGCCCTCAGATGTACAGCAAGTACTCACGTAGCGGAGATAACGCAAACATCATCATGAATTGTACATGACTCCGTGTATCCGATCACAAAAGGACATTGCAGCGACTGAGCATGGGCGCGAATCTAGAATCGACATGAGCGGTAAAGGTGCGCCAGCTCATCTTGCAATAAAAGATGTACTCCCACCTCTTCTCGAAGCTCTAGCCACCAGGAATCGCGCGTCTCCTGGTCTGCTAACTTTGTGGCCATCTTGCCGAGGTACTTCACCGAACGAGCACTTACGATGCCGCCTAATCGAATACGCGTAGCTGGGCTGAACACCTTTAGGGTAATCAGTTGCACTTCCTGTTCCAGATAATACGATTAGAATTTGTTGTATCGGAGATGTCGTACACAATTTCCCCACATCGTGAACAGAGATATCGAATCCCTCGGGGGCTCTCGTGAGTTGAGGGAATCGACGTGGGACGTATCGTGGGGATGTCGTGGGTTCGATCACATCCATCAAGTTGCCTAGCTCGTCGTACGGGTCCTGCTCGTCTCGACCGCCATCCACTTCAATGGTTCCTCCCGACACTGCTGCGTCGAGATCGTTGCCGCTCACGTCGGCTCTCGCGACGGGTGTGATGACGCACGCGGTGCCACACGCACGCGCGACGAGGCCGCTGTCTCCTTCGACGTCGAAAAATTGCTTGTACGCAAGCACGGCGTTGCCCCCAAGCTCCAGTGCTTTCTTGCCGACCATCGTGCCAACCTGGGACGAGAGCTTGTAGAGCAGCATCTGCCGATGCTCGTTGCTTTTCCGCGAGGTGCGGAAGTTGTCACTCCACGAGTACTCTGGGTCGGCATGAACCACGAGCTCCTCGACAAAGCCCAGCATCTTCTCGATCGAGTAGAGCGTTGGGTCAAGTGTCGAGAGACCGAAGAACTGCACGCCGGCTGAGGACTCGCGGAACGGATTCACGTCCCCGAAGTAGAGCAACCGAATGACCAGACTCAGCTCGCATCGCACGCCCAGCAGCGTGTCGTAGACGGGGAACCAGCCCTGGATCACGTGCCCGTCGCGCATGAGCAGCGAGTTGAGGTCGACGTAGACGATCCCGATGGTCTGGTGAGTCGCCGTCGTCAGAGCCATCAGTCAACAGAACGCATTCTCGCCCAAACGCACCGCGTCGCTCGTGTAGACGTCGTGGTCCATGATGCGGAACTCGATGGGCTGGCTCTGCAGCACTGAGTCATCGGCCACGTCGAAACGGAACTCCTCGTCCCACTGCGGGTTCAGCGTCTTGCGCGAGACCGAGGACTTGGCCTCGAAGGACGCGAACGTGATGGTCACATACGCGTCCGTGAGCTTGCTCGAGCGGTCCACGACCGGCAGGTCGCGCGCCTCCACGAGCCGGATCTTGATCGTGCACGGCATGGCGACTGCGGGGAGGGGAACTTCAAGCTTTCCCCGTCTTTCGAGCAACCTTCAGACGACCTATGCTCTTCGTGCGACATTTGCTGTTCTGTTGGTCAGCAGCCAGTCACCAACGGAGAGCACATCAGATTCAACGATGCGTTGTTGCGTTGAGCGCACGAGGAGGCGCGTGGCACTGCTCGGTTTGGGATGATGGCGACCTCTTGGTCTGTGCGATCGAATCCTTCACGCAGTGCCGACAGCGATGGGCAGCCTGTCCGGTCAGAGCCGCTCTTCCCGTGTCCGTGTCACTCGCAGTCTGTGATCCGCGCTGGATCTGCAGAGGCGTTGCGGGTGGCCGTGGGGAGCGACGTGATACAAAATGACGCAGTGGATTAGAATGATACTTAGGATTGATAATGTCCAGCGAAGGGAGTCGTTTTGACACAGTGGAACGATTAATTCTAGTAGTAGCAGAGACTCTACGGTTCATCGCTTGCTATACAGGCGCTCATCCGAATTGCCCTGTCGTGAGGATCGAGAATACTTGAGCAATAGCGAGGCTTGAGTGACGCCCGGGCGCACAAGCGCGCTAAGAAACGATACACAAAATTAGGTACCAGTTCCAGGGTAGGATGCCATACCACGACGAACCTGATGTACGGCTCGAGTTGAGCCACTGTCCATTTCTCTTGGAACTCAAAGAGCTTGTCGACGCGCTTCTTTGGGTCGGTCGGCAGCTCATCTTCCGCTAGATATGCGAGGCGGGTGGGCTTGCCTTTTAGATTTTTTATTAGGGCGATCCCGCGAAGCATGTCCTCGCTGACTTTGATGGGCTCTGGAACGCGAAGCTGCCACTTGTCCATGAATTGATCCAGTACCCACGACTGGTCGCCAACTCCAAAAGACTGAGGCTTGTAGTGTCCGTCCTCTCGCTCCTTGAAGAGTTGTTTGGCGCAGAAAATTGCAATCTGCGTTGAGTCGAATGTGCATCGTTCACCGCTAGAGGCGTCGGACGAAATGGTACCGTAAACTCGGCAGCATTGGCGCACGACGACAGATGGCTCTTCGATAGTTCGGAAAAGGTCATCCATCGAAATCCCTTGAGTCTGGAAGTCCCAGTCATTCTGGATAATCGCATCAAGGATATCGCCGAAGATGCTCGTCTGGTAGTCTGGATCAAGCAACCGCCACGAGCCTAGAATCTCACATTGAGTCCGGCACAATTCCACAAGGCAACCGACGGGAACACATCTCACCCGCGTCCTCGAAAGAGTTGAGCTGCTCCAGCATACTGAGGACCTCTTGCCTGCTCATCTGTAGCTCGGACATGAGGTCTTCTGTCGAATAGAGTTTCGACAGTTTGGCTCTTTTTGCGCCTGGTGAGCCCTAACAATCACGTTCAATTTGAATGAGCACCGGAACGTCAGCAACGAGACGACAAACAACAAACGTGCCGTGGTTTTCGTGTATGGGGCCTCAAGTAACAGCGTCTTTAGCTGTCCGAGATCCGGGAACTTGGGCTGGAGCTGCAGTCAGCAGAAACGTTAAGAGCAGGGTATCGTAGTTCCTCCAATGGGACATATATCGCACCACGAAATGGGAGCCTGCTGCCCCGAGCGCCTCAATCTCGGTAACTTCACTTTCGCCATCGGCGCTCCACTGGGTGTGCGTCGTCAAAAGGCGCAGGTTGGATGTGTCTTCCTTCGCGACGAAGAATGAACTCGTCGCTGTGCATAGCACTGCGCGCTCGTTGGCGCCACCGACGATGGTCAATCTAGATTACCGGAGATTAGATCCCCACACAGTGTCAGGACCACATCCTCACGGAGAGCCACCCACCGTTCTCCCGCCAGGATGGCCTTCTCGACATCTTCGTTAAGCTCCAGGAGGTGGTACTTCTTCGTGGAGAAGTTGCGCGTCGTCACGAGCGTCTGTGTCGCGGGCTTTTTCTCGTCGCTCATATTCGTTCCTTTCGATGAGCTCCTTCGCGCCAAAACGGATAAGTACGATTCGAACCTAACCAGAAGTACGGTAAGATAGTCGATCTGGGCGGATACGTATGTACACACTGACTCACTCCGCTCTACTCAGAACTCGTGAGTAGAGCGGAAGAAGCGAATGGTGCTTAGCGCTATGGAGTCACTTGCGATCAAGCCATCGCGTGCGTATACTTCGTTCGGGGTCAGGTCATCACCGTACTTGGTTCGCCAATTTCATAGAAGCTGTTGGCAGTGAGGCGCCGACGACGAGGATGTCGCCGTGCGAGGCGCGAGATCGTCGCGAAGAAGATGGCCGTGAAGGGATTTACGGTGAGGCAGATGGCATCCAGTTGCTGGGGCAGCGCTAGAGGCAACGGCGATGGCGCGCGGAGCGCGGTCCGGTCGGGACGACCGGAGACATTCTAGCAGTCCAGTACATCGCGCAGGGAGACTTCATTATTGTCGGCGCCAATGAAGCTGATGGTCTGGGGCGTTAGCTCTCAGAGAAGGCGGACTGGCTGACGCAGCGTTGAGCGTCTGTAGCGTGGAAGCGCGTTTGCAAGAGATCTCATGTGTCCCTTCTGTGCACTTCAACGGAAAGAGGAGAGTGTGTGTTAAACTATCGTGGGAGAACTTCTGAGGCTCAGCATTTCTCACACAATTGCAACATCAAGATGCTCCACATGAGCGCTTCATCCGGATCCACGGCGAGCACGGCGTCGTTTCGTTGCCTTCGCGCTCGGGCGGAACGAGATCTCGCACATCGCGACGAAGCAGCTCGAGGTAATTCACTGTCATTTCCGGATGGAAGGACTTCACGAAAGGATTTACTGACGACGCGCTGTCTCCCGATAGATCATAGAACACCTCGTCGGGAGTCCAATCACCAGCTCGCCCACATCAGTGCGCTCAGTGTCGGCCAGCACATGGCGCTGATCGATCTTCCGCTGTGCAGCGCCACGACGAACAGTTTCCACTTTGAATTGCAACGGGTCGCCACCGAGGACGTCTTGATCATGTGCTCCGAAGTGGCTGGTCAGTTCGCCGAATGGATGCGCGTTTCGACCAATGGTACCAAGCCTTTCTCCAGCTCCTAGATTGAGCCGGAGTATGTGACTACGTGGCTTCGATAACGAGTGGGTTCGCTGCCTCCTCGAGGATTTGCCGGGGCAACTCGACGTCAAGAAGGCCTACTCTCAGTTGGTGCGCTTGCTCTACGAGAAGACGGCGAGGCGCACGATGGAGCTCTGACCTGGCTCGAAGTCTGCGCAGCAGACCAGCCTCTAGACGCCGCAATCACGTGTGGTGAAGAATTGCCATATACTTCGTATCCATTTGGTATTTTGCATAATAGAAGCGTGGCTTAGCCTTCGAGCGACATCCAGCAGTTGTAGTGATGCATGTTCATCGCCACCAGTCCCGGAATATTCTTACCGAATCTCACTTTTGAAATATGCCACCACTGGTGAAATATTCTACTGTTATCGCATTCTGATTACGGGCGTGTACACACCGGTGCTCTCCTCCAAGTCGCACTCAGCTTGTATCCTTAGATCCCCACAACCCACGGACACTCCAGACCGATAATTTGCCTTATCCTCAGTTCGCTGGCCTCGATGAGACCCCGCAGGCGTGCATTCTCGGCCTGGGCGTGAGCGAGTAACCGCGTCTCTCGCCGTGCGCGCTGAAGATGAAATGCCGCGGACCAAGATCGCGCCTGTAGATCGTGCAGTCTCAGTTCCAGATGCGCCGTCCACGAGCGCAGTCGAGAGAGCTCTTCGCGTCGAGCGGCATATGTGCACTTCTTCATCAGCTTCCGTGTGGGCATGTGTGGGCGCGAGATAGGCAGAGAGACTTGACTCCGTCGCGATGTCGTCCCGCGTAACCCGGTCAAGTCGCCACCTTCGTGATCGTTCATCAAGTCTTGAAGAACTTGCTCTACGGCCAGCTCGAGGATCGCGTCGTCTTCTCCTGCGCCGTCATTTGTCCAGTCTCCGTAGATACTGTTGTTTGATCCACCATATCCCAAGACTTCCGACAAACGATGGTCGTAGCTCATAGACCTCGAGTTTTGTCCGATGTGCGAGAGTGGAAGTGTGGGGAAGGCAACAGAACGAAAAAACAGAAAATCCGGCGTCAACATTCGAACGAGAACGACTCCTCTGTACTGTAGCAGCCGCTTTCTCGGGTGAGACTCATGCAGAAAGACAGTTGTCTGTGCAATGTGGCGCAAGACGAGATCTTTACTCTTGAAGGCCTGGGCTAAGGCGTCAAGGCATCAGAAGATGACCCAACCTCGCGCTTCGACTGAACGTGAACATTTGATTATGTGTGACGCGGCTTTCCGCCGGCTGCCACTTCTGGTCATACGATGTTGAGTGTGTTCGTCGTGCTGACGGGTCAAGCACGGACCGGGAAGTAGAGACCTTTTTAGACTCTGGAATAGAGCTGTTCTGGAAGATAAAAAAATACGTATTAACTGTGTTACTGTACTTGACGCATAACACTCAGTTAGCCCAGTCCATCTTCCTGTGGAATATACTGTAAAACTGCTCTCTATCATCTAAGCCTGTCTAAAAGGTTTTGGAATATCGTAGATTTGGAACGTACTTTATTTTGACCATCTTCCAACGAGCTAAGGTTCTCCACCCGTTTTTCTGCCACGATATGAAGCGCACGGTACCCGAAACTTGCGTTTCACGAAGATCCGTGGAGGCGTCGAGGGCAGCGAGGCCAAGCAACACACGTCTGCCTGGGCCAGATCCTTGAAGTTGTATCCACACAGAGATCCCCTGGTTCGAGGTACAGTGCATGGGTCCCACAGTCGGACCCACCGACCTGGGTGCCACCCCGGCACGATGATTCGAGATCACGCAAAGTTCAACGTGGACAGCGAAGACAGATCACAGTACACGGACATGGTAAACGCCGTGAGGACGATGATGTTTACCATCCTTATGACCAACGATCTCAACATTCAGTCATGGCCGATGGCATTGCAAGTTCTGCAGCTTGCTGAGCAGAGAAACGGCGACATCATCAATCAGTGGGAACTGGTCGCCGTCTCACTTGACAGCAGCCCATCCAGTTGGTTCGTGCGTCGTCTGCAAATTCTGAGACTTTTCGCCAGTGCGCGGAGGGAAACAGGTGGTGCCATTCTCACCGATCTCTTGATGTCTGCGGCAGAGGGCGGCTGCGCGATGGCAAGTGTTTCCGCCTGCCTGAGCAATCGTTGATTTGCTCGCCTTCTCCGATCATCGTGCAGGCGGAGAATCGCTGGCGCATGGCTCGTTTCTGTCTTATTCGAACGGGTCCTCCCACTACAAATCACGCTCGTCTTGGCCATCCCATGTGAACAATTGCGTCAACACCGCCCGCGTTTCCTTACGGCAGCCAGACGCGGCCCATCTTTCGATGGGGAATCGTCCTGCGACTGTCAATCCAATCGTGCACCGGCCACTCATCTACTAGTAATACGTTCTCGCTCATGGTTTAGTACATTCTGGACATTAGACTGAATCTGAGATGAGCGTCAACGCTGTGCTCTGGCTTCTTGTATCCGCGCCTCCGCGGCCGCCACGAGGCCTCTCAATCGCGCGTTCTCGGCTCGCGCTCGCTCGAGTCGTTCTTCTTCTTGCGCGTGATGGTGCGTCGTGGGCGGATGTCCGACCTGGAGGCTCTCTTGCAATTCGTGCAGCTGGCTCTCGAGCTGGGACGTGAGTTCGCGCAGCCTTGCCACCTCTTCGCGGCGCGCCGCGTAGGTGCACTTGCTGGAACGTCGTCGCCGCCGTGGCTTGGCCGCCGCCTGCGCTCGCTTCTCGTCCGCTGGCTTGGTCTCGGAGACTGCTTGCAGCAGCTCTACCATAGACTCGCCCGGCGCCGCTTCGCTCGGTCGTGCGTGGCGTGACGAACCATCGGCAATTGGCGCGTTTGGCTCGGCGGTGAGCGGCTGCGCGTCGGCGCCGCTGCCGTCGTCGCTGTCCTCGGAGAAGAGCATGAGCGCCTCCATGAGCAGTTGATCGTCCTCCGGGGCCATTTTCTGCATCGGTGATATTGGAAACTGGTTCTCAAGGATGCGCGACTCGGGTCGGTCGCCCACTCTCAGCGCGTCACCTGCCCGGCCCCACGTGGCGCGTTTCAGTCACGACCGCCAGTCACAGCCACCACGGTGGGCTCCAGTCGCTATCCACCATGGCCTCAGCTGCCGCTGTACCAACTGGGACCGCCGACCTCACCGTCTCCTTCCGCCTCAGCCGGCGACACTGTCGGAAGTCAATCGCCTGATCGTTTTTGCTCGGGCGCAGATGGAGGCGCATTTTGCTTTTTCGTTGATGGATTCTTTGCTTGCGATGAGTCGAGTCCACCTGACGTGGCGTCGTTGGACAGTGCGGACGGGTGATGGTCCGTCCATTTGGTGAGCCCGCCACTTTTTTCGCTCTCATCGATGCATCGAAAGCCCCTGCCAGAAAGGCGAACCACTCGACAGGCGCGCGGTTTCTTGCTCCCAACGATTTGATGCATCCGACAGTGTGCAGCGCGTCATCTCGGGCTTGCGTGCTCTTTGTTGGACGCAGCCGGGAGTTCCGCCCTTTGTCTCACTTCCGACTCGGTGTGTGCAAAGACAAACCGTGTAGGTCGTGATGGCTCAGCGCCAGCTGCGTTGCTCACACGCCCGACCGGCCTTTCCCACCTACGAGAACGAGTTGCAACATCGTCGGTCGATTGTACAAATCGCGTTCAGTGTGTCCGTTTACTTTATTTCAAAAAAGCGCCTTTGTCGGCGCGAGCCGCCCTTCCCGCAAAGAGACAGCGCGCTTGAGACTCTTGATCTTGGCGTCCTGTTCTTCAATCGCACGCTTGAGCTGGATATTCTCGGCATAGGACTTGATCAGCGCGTCCGGGTCGTCGTTCGGAGCTGGCTTGGGCCGGCTTTGTCGCAAGTGGAGGCCCTTGAGCGTCGTCTCTAGCGCACGCGCTTCCTCGCGAAGCTGGGCGACCGCGTCGCGTCGGCTGTTGGTGAGCAAGCGCTTCTGAACCTGGCTATCGTCCTCACCCTCCATCGCCACAAGACCTTTGTCGCCAAACGTGTCGACTCGAAGGCGTTTACGGGAGCCTCCCGGAGACAAGCCAAGCGGGAGTGTGGCGAACGACGAACGCTGGTCGTCTGGCGTAACCATGCCTTCCGGTGGGGTCAAGATGTGGACTGTGTTTTGCGCTGGGATGCTAATTGTCGGTAGGTTCGGCCACGACGGATCGGCGTCGCTGTCGTCGATCGTGAGCAGAAGCTGGAGAACGGACTGAAAGAAGGGGTCGCTCGCGATCTCGTAGAGGCATGGCGCTGTGGTGTATCTTGAGAATGGCAGTGGCTCCACAGCCAGCAGGTTGGAGTACGGAGAAAACGTGGTCATGAGGCCTGGAGGCGATTTCGCGTGTGCGCCCGCTGGAGCGACTGCAACGCCACCACGTCATCTGTCTCAGACTCGACGAGGCCCGAATGCAGGCCAACGTGGCGCTTTTCGGATAGGACGGCTGCTTGAGCTGGCGCGACTCAGAACAGCGATGGTGTTGGCCTGGTCCCAGCAGGCGTGGAGCCCAGTCAGGACCACCAGAGTCGCCCAGAATATCGCAGGTCTCAGGGCAACAACGTAACGCGTGATGCATGCATGAGACAAGATGCATTGGTATTATTCATAGCAGCCGCACAGGTCAGATGTTCGTCAGACTTCCGAAGACCTCGTCTTCGCTATCTCAGGCGACTGAGACGTCCCTCAGGTGGCGTGGGCCTTGGCTGCCTGGATTGCCACCAGCTGCGAGCCAAGTCCTGGGCGGAGTGCACACCACTGCAAGTCCAACATCTCCAACCTAGAGCCACCGAGTTTCCGGCCGTGAGGGCGACGTTTCTGATCTGTAAGTGCGTCCAGTACGTACGATTTGGAGTTGTGGAAGGCGCGGATCAGCTCATCGGCTGCGTTGTTGATGCGTGTCCTATGCGGCGATCGGTCAGTTCAACCAGTTCCAGAGGACGGACGAACAAACTCACCTGCTGAGGTCGAGGCGGCGCAGCGTTAGGTTTGTTCGGAGTATCTTGGCAATGGCGATTGCGCCTTCGTCCCCGACGTAGTTCCCTCTCAGCGACAAAGAAGCCAGCGAGCGGTTTGTCGCTAGCGCGGTCGCCAGCGCCACAGTGCCTGGACTTCGAATGTCGTTCTCAAAAGCGTGGCCTGGGAATGCTCTTGAGTCGTCGTTGCTGAGATCGAGTCGGACAATGGACCGTGAGCTCTTAGCGACTCACACTGTCAGTATTGAGGGCCTGGCCATCTGGATACGCCACGGTCCAATACCTTAACAGCGTTTGCAAGCAACATGGCCCCGGCACATGTTATCTGACAACTCTGGAGTTGGATCTCAAGAAGACTAGACTGTGACGTGATCAGTGCCTCGAGCAGCCAAAACACCTTCAGATCCATCCATTTCACTCTCCGGCCAGCCATTACACACCGATATGAATCCACAGCCGACATTCGTCACGGCTTCGCGAACCAACTTGATCTCGTGGATGCTAGGCGGCTTCGATTGAAGGTTCGAATTGCAGTCTGACGGTGCCCCGTTTACAGCTTCGGGTGGTCGATTCTCGGTGTCTGAGATCCACTTCTTCTCGCTTCTTCTCAGTTTCTTAGCGACGGCAGAATTATTGTCGAGCTGTCGCAGCGCCAAGGGTTGAGGAGGAGCAATTCCTAATAACTGTGTAAGCGTCATTGTTATTAAGCAGGATTCGTTTTGGGGAGCGAAGCTGAACGTACTTTTCTCAGAGGGTCGAGTTGAGGACTCATCAAATTGGAAGCAAGTGCATACAGCGGTGTACTCTCCAATTTGTGCATATGTGCTGCAGCTTTGTGTCTCGCGCTTCACATACGCTCAATATCAATAGATATCATTTGCGGAATCACACGGCATACCGTTTTGCTCTCAACCATGACTTCTTCCATTTGATAATCCTTTCACAGCAGTACTGCTCATCCAGCAGAGTTAGCGGAGCGAGATCGTACACAGCAAGCGCGGTCTGTATAGACTTGGTGATCCGCGGGGCGTCGGCTGGGTACAGGAGCGCGCTACAACACATATCGTGAGTGATATAGTTGAAGCTGCCAAGACCGCCACTGCTAGTCGCACTTGTAGAAATACTTGATGCGTCTTCCAATCGCTCGAAGACACAGTGCAAACAGTTTCGGTGGCGAACGAGTCGCTGTATCCGCCAGCACCGAGATCTGACAGTCTGGCCCCGTGAGTTCGCCGGCTGCTGGATCATCGAGAATGGCTGGGTCCTCCTCATGCGTCTCCGCGAGTAACGCCGTATGGACTTCAGCTTGTGGCTCAGCATTCTGAGACGACTGCTCGGCCACTTCTCCGCCAACTTCCCCGCTCGGCTCAGCGGCTTGGGCTGCAGAAGGCTCTGCCAGTCCGTCCCATTCGGTCGCCTCGACCTCAGTTGGCTGCGCTTCTTGGCTCGGCTCTCGAGGCGACTCGGCCGGTGTGCGGCGCGTGGCTGGGGCCGAGAGATGCGGTGAGCTGGCGCGGAAACAGCCGGAAGCCAAGCACGCGCGTACCTTCGGTGGAGACGTCACCTTGTGCCGTCGTGGGCTCGTGAGCCTGACGGCTTTCCATCGTGGGATCTTGAAGAGACACGGGAAGTCAGCTGGTTCAACGTCCTGGTCGGTATACACCTTGCAGTGGATGGTATACTCCAGTATACAGTGGAATACGCAGTTGGGGTTTTGGGTGATTCAAACACGGGTCGGGTTTCGACAAGCTGCTACTCTGATCGGGTTGCGAACCCGCCGCAAAGACGAGAAAATTCAACTTCCCCTAGCCCTCTATGAGTCTCCACCAATCCGCTGTCGTGGATTTATTCCAACCCATGCGAACGTCTGGGTCGTGGCGTTGTGTGTTCTCGACAGGCACGTCGCCTTCACTAGTATCAATACAGAACCTATTCATAAACTTCGTATCATCCCTCCTCGTGGCTTCTTCCTCTCCGTCAGTTCCTCTCAGCCTGGGCGAGACATTCGGCTTCTCGCCTTATCCAGCACAGCCACCATGGAGTAGAAGCCCTCGACACGCTGCCTTCTCCCGTCCCCCTCGTGGCTCATTCGTCCTCGGTCCTGCGTTCGTCGTGCACACCGTGTCCTGCCGTACGCGTCCATGTCGTTCTCGCGTCATGAAGTCCCGTAGATCGTTCTCCGCGACTCTGTGAAGGGTGGAGTCGCTCGTTTGTGAAGCTAGCTTGGGCGGCCCGGCGTACCCTGCCTCGCCCTCATCTCTTGTGTCGGCAGCGACCTCTTGCTCCTCGTCTGAAGGTGGCGTCTGCTTCTCGTTTCGGTTCCTAGTTGTGGCGGATGGGTCGCTTTGTTCCTCGCAGAAGTGCATTGATCCCAAGTCCTCGTATGAAGTTCGATTCATGGTATGTCGGTCGTCTGTCTGCGTCCTACACTCGTAGCGGTCTTCTTGGCATGCAGTTCTCCAGTCTATTGAAGCGGCGTCTTTTCTTCTCGATGTTGTTGCCTCATTACGGTATGTCGGTTCCGCTTCCTCGACAACCGGTCGTAGTGGTCTCGTTGCTTCCAGATACTTGTCTTCTCCGCCGTCTCATGGCGTCGAGCGAATTCTCCTTTGGTTCTTCCTCGCACGGTGTGTCTGTCGCCTCTCTTTGTCGTCTTCGCCTTGCGCTTCTCTCGATGGCAATACAACAATCGAATATAAATACCAAGACATGGTAGAAGGACAAGTTTCTTGTAGACTGGTTGCAAATTCGAGTTTCAAGGTTCAAGGTCCAAGATCTGCTCAAGGTACAAGGTCCAAGATCGGCTCAAGTCTCAAGACCCAAGATCGCCCAAGAACCATTTCCAAGTTTGGTTCAGTCTGCTTTCGAACCGATGGTGCGTACCCCAAGTTCGTCTATCCTTCTGGAAGCGCTCGTGGAATGCAGACGATGCCAAGCAAGAAACAGCCAAGCAAGCACATGCTCAAGGTTGTCCTTACCAGGTGCCCAATAAGGCGTTAGCTCTGCTTTCGGTGACCCTTGTCGTCTCGTGGTACCAGGAATATGCACCTCGATGTTCCTCCGTCGTCATCTCCTCAGTAAGGATGTGCTTTGCAGCCTGCGATGGTAACTCGCGCAGTGTGGAGTGCAGGACTCGTTTCAAATTTGTCGAAGAGTTTGTCAAGCAAGTAGGTGAAGGTGTAGGATGTGTGGAAGACCGAGAAGCAGAGGAAATAGTCGTGGTGGAGTAGCTCATGCTGACGTCGCGTGTACAAGTCTTCGTCCAATATAACGCCGATCGTGCAGCGTGAAGATTCGAGTTCCTCGCAAGTTCGTATTCGTGTGGTGTGTTTCGTGTGTTTCGTCTTCTGCGTTCGGTATGATGGTGTATGTGTGTGTCGTCTTCAAGCGTGAGCAGCTTTCAGACACAAGTGAAGCACGAACCAGGATTCGATGAAATGCAGTGACGGCTCGGCTCGACGTCTCAACATTCAAGGCATATCCAGCATCGTTCATCATCAGCTTCCTGCCTCGTCTCTTCGTGTCAGCATCCGGTCTCCGGTTCGACATTTCGTAATTCCCGATGGCCCGTTTTTCAGCTTCGCTTTCTCAGTTGTCGTTGCATGGCAGCCGCCGACCTCGTTCTGGTACGTACACTGCATGCACAATCTCTTGCTCTGACCGGTGTTTTTCAACACCACCCTCGCGATAGAATTGAATCATCGAGTTCGTACGTCTTATGCTGATTACTAACGGAAATGAAGCACTCTATCTCGTGTGGTCGTCTCTCCGGTTGGGATCGCATGGCTAATGCGATGAGGCAAACTTCCGAGTTTTGTCACAGCTATGAATGACGGGCGTCTCGTTGCGTAGACAACTCACGCTGCAAGGAAGAGCTGAAGGTCCCCCAGAGGTTTGGGGAGCTTCAGCTCTTCCTTGCAGCGTGAGTTGTCTACGCAACGTTACCCTGTCACCTTTTTCAGCACTACATCATCACGCAGAAGCTCCAGTTCCTCATTGGCTTTGGTGGAGGAGCTTTTGGGTGCCACACGATCGAGATCTTGCGAACGATGTGGTGGGATGCGATACCGCGAGAGTTGCTTCGTGGGTCATGCTCCGTCTCAGCGGCACCCAGTAGGCTCTCCAATGACGCATGATCTCGCTGGCGTAAAGCGAGATCTCGTGGGCGTCCCACAGCCAATACGCAAGCAAATGTCTCTCCTCCACATTGATCAATCACGAGATGCTGTTGGAGTCGAAGCACAACGACTCAGCCATGTTCATCAGTGAGGTTGTCGAGATCGCCATCCAGACATATCAAGCGTACAAGGTGAGCCACTCGGTCCCGCGTATCTAGATCAACCGACTCGACGCCATTGTTATCGTGTTCGACTGCTGGTCCACAGCCTTGGCCCACCGTTTTGTTCATAGCAACTTGCTCGTCAAGCGAACTGTGCTGCGTCAGCTCGATATTCTCCATCACCATTGAGCATGGCGATGCCCGTCGCCATCTTCTTCTAGTACTACTTGGATTTTGACTAGATTTTCCGATGGAAAACCTCTACAACGACGTGTGGCTCACTCGGGCGACTTCGAAAAACCAGCCGTGACGTCATGGCTCGACTTCGAATCCAAGCTTGGTCCTCACGAGCTTTTCTTGTCCGCGGTGCTCGTCCTTAAATCCTATCTCGCCGTGGACAGGTCTCCAGGCGACAGACGACAATCTTAGGCCAGTGGCAAAGAGAGCTGAGGCGCACTACCACGGCGATCGATCGTCAAACGATGTGCTGCCTTGGCGAACGCGTTGGTGCCGACGGCGAGAACGCAAGTTCGACGATTCAGCACGTTCCGGGGAGTCGGCCTGGGCAAAATATGAAGCGGAGCTATGTGTCCTGCGTTGGAGATTACTTAATCCACGAAGTCCATTAGACCCGCAGATCACCATGTCGACCCAGTGACTAAGAACTCTTGTCGTGGGCAGTTGCGCACGCGTTCCGCCAGTAAATTAGTCCTTCTCCGAGCTCCAGTGGATCAAGATCTATAACTCAACTATCGACAAATGGGACGACAGGATTACAATCCGAGCCTGCTCTTCGTGTACAATGTGGACTCGAACATTTCCATGTGGGGAGGTTCCACTCGGCATGCTGAGTGACAACACACCGCGCCAACTCGTCTATGTTAAGTCGTTGGCTGCATGGACAACGACATCACACTCCGACCCATCAACAAGCGGCTCTGTCGTGCCGTTCCTAGAGTTTGTGGATGTTTTCGCTGGTGGCTCGCCACTGTCTAACAACGCAACGGTCTTTTTTGGCGCAAGACGGTGGGTCGTGCTGAACTGCGATCCGCACGCACCAGCACATGCGTACCCGATTGATAGTGAGAGTTGGTGCGAGCGGAGTCTCGGTCGATGTGGGGCTGAATAGTATAGCGATTTCGAACTCCCGAGTTTCCTTGTTCGTTTTCCTGCATGGGACCCATACACACTCCTTTGGGAGATGTTTTCTGTTTTGAAGAGAGATTATGGTCAAACAATGAGCGATGCAGTGCGTGTCAGGCATTCTTCTATCAAGTGTCGTGTCGTCTAGTAGTACACAGTGAGCGTGCGGTGGTGAGGCTGCAAGGCGTCCTTGCTCTCTTCTCCGATCTGCCACAAGAGCCAATCGAGTTCGATGACTTTGATCTCATGACCATTGGCGACCATCAGTGCGTGAATGCGCTCAACTGACTGGATCGTTGCCGCGCGGATTTCGCTCTCCATCTGCACACCGCATTAGCGACATTGAAGAATGAAGCGATTATAAAGTGTTTACCTCGCTGCCTGACGGGATCTCCTTCTTGTGGTCAACCAGATCGCCGAGCTCTTGAGAGTAAACCATCACACCTTCCGGGCGGAGTACCTGAGGGACTCGGTAGTCGGCTATGGATTAGAAGACAGATTTGTCAGCACTGTAGTCAGCCATGAGACTCCTTCTCTCCGTACCAAACATCGTAAGCTTATTGATATCGTGAAATGAAGCAACACCCGCTGTGCGACGGCCGTACGCCGCCCACACGTCACCCACGAGGATCTGTGCACGCTTGTAAAAGTGCACGTGCTCACCGCGGTAAACCGAGTGGTCCCGGAAACCAGGGAAGTAGGCGAGGATCAGTCGCACCGCCTCGACCGCTGAGTGGTCAGCCTGCTTGATTAGGTTGAGAGCGAGGCCTTTGAAACAGTGCTGGAGCACTTGACCGATTTCCTGTACTTTGCGTTTGCGCTCCTCGAGCTGCGGCGGCACGAATGGGTGGAACCACGAAGTCACAGTCTCACTAGTCACATTGGCCAGGTTCTCGGCGTCCAGTGCATGCGGATCGCGCAGCAACGCGTTCTTGAGACCTCGTGCAAGGTGCTCGTACTCCATACTGCAACGAGGATACCACAGTGGACCGTCAGCATCGATCAAGCCCAGAATGGTGACGACTTACTCTTCGGTCGGCCAGAAGCAGAAGTTGAGCGCGTCCATGACGAACACGTACTGACACGTGAGCGGACCGTCGCTCTCGACGTCGGCGAAGTAGTGGAAGTCACCGCTGTCCCACGTGACGATACCTTGTTCGTCTTGCTGGAGCTTTTTGCCCTGGAGGATCCGCACGACCACACAGTCAGAAGTTTCGTTCTCGGCTCATCGGCGACGCCAGAAGAAATAAAAGCCACGAAACAACGCACCAGCTTGTCGGCGAGACGTGCGACGGCCTCGTCGTCGATGCTGACATGCGTGGCCTGCGCCACCACGCGCGCAGTGGAGGCGCGAACCAGCGCTGTCGGGTCCATGCTTGCTGCAACTCCACTCTTTAGTGGACGAGCCACACAAACGTTTGGAACGTATTTCAGTTTGTAACTTTCATGTTACATTTTTGATTATTCTATAGCTAAAACTTACCATAAACGATCCTTGTAGCTGAATCGCCAAGTTCAGCTCAAGGAAGATCGGCCGCCATCATGCGACGCGTGTGGGTCCTCGTGACGCTGCTGGCGCTCGCCGCGCGGGGCGTTTCGGCGCAGAACGAGGGAGCGACCGCCAGCGAAGCCGCGCTCACGACGCCACCGCCGCCGGGCATCGCGCGCAAGGCGCAGGAGGCCGACGAGCAGACGCCGCCGCCGACGATGGTCAAGGAGGACGCCAACTTCGACCCTTACGACGAGAAAGTCCACATCTCACGCGCCGAGGTGAGCGCACGCGAGCCACTGGACGAGCCAAAGTATCAGCCCAAGCAGCGCAAGGTCGAGCTATTCGACTTCGACCCGTCCGAGGGCCTCACGTTCCACGTGTTCAGCAACAAGAAAGAGTGCTTCTATCAGGACGCCAAGTTCACGGGCGACGAGATCAGCGGCGCGTATGTCGTGTCGTCTGCCGACTCTCACATCGATCTGGAGGTAGCTTGGCTGAACGGTTCTGGTGTCTATGGCACTGTAGCGGTATTTACACGACATGTCTTTTGTTATCCAGATCAAAAATCCGTCTGGTATTGTCGTCTACCGCCGCTTCGGCGACGCGGAAGGCCAGTACCAAGTGCGCCCTACGTATGTGCACGCCAGTATGTAGCGAGGGTACAGAGATCGCCAGACTGAACGTTTTGCGGTGGTGCAACTTTTATACCAGGGAGGAAGGCGTCCATGAGCTGTGCTTCATCAACTCGGACTCGGACGGCAAGCTCGTGACCCACGTGACTAACACGTTGAAGTCTCAGCATCCTGTCGAGCGAGGTGTGCTTTGTGGGGGTCTGCTTTTATCTTCTGATGAGTCCACTGACGCAGCGGTTCCGTTCAGAGCATGTTAGCGTCGTGGCCAAGTACGCATCCCATCTCGACGTCCGTCTTGGTGAACTCGAGTCCGAGCAGCGACTTCAGCAGATCCGCACGGACCGATTTATTAAGAGTACGTGGCTGTCATTGCTGGTGAGAAACACTTTCCGTCTCTTATGAATTATAATGCGAAGTTGAGGAAAGCACAAGCCAGCGCGTGGCGTTCTACGGAACACTGGAGTGCTTCGTGTACTTCCTCATCTGCCTCTACCAGGTGCTCTACATCAAAGGACTCCTCGACGGCCCACGCCAGGCTCTGCCAACCAGGAAAGCGTGGGCGTAAGCAATCAATCGTAGAGTACTCGATGATAAATTCTTCGTGTGCGCTCGCTTCAAGAGTTCATGAGGTCCGCGTCGAGTTGCTTGATATAGTCGAGATCAGGCATGTGCTGATCAGGCCGAACTCGATCCCATAGCTCGGCCAGACCTTCGCTCAGCCCGCTGCGCTTCCCTCCGTCCTTGTCTTCATACATCCACAAGAGTCCGCGTGCAGCGTCTGTCACCAACATATTTACATGAGACCACCGACGTACGTGGATTCCACACAAGCGTGCGTACCTTCTAGTTGCTGCGCAGTCAGTCCCCACACAGTCCACCACGGCTCGTTTTTCTCGGTCGCGACATTCGGTGAAACGTGGCGCCGAAACAAACACGCCAAGTATACCGCCGCCACCCCCAGTTCTTTGCTGTCGAACGCAAGCACGACCCCGCTCTTGATAGCATCGCTTAGCAGAAGGAACGCGATCAAGCGGATTGTCTCGAACGAGATAGACGGGTGCATGGCCTCGAGGCTAAAGACCTTCTCCATACATCTGGGGACGTATGTGAAAGGCTGTGGAATGCTGAGATCGAAGGAGAGTGTCTGCAACAAAATGCGCTCAGCCAGTAGTACGCGCGACGCTGTTGTCTCGATCTGACCGACATCGATAACCTCGAGCAGCGCATGGAGACACTCGAGGTGCTTATCGTTCGCGGCTTCGGGGTTATTCCCCAGCGAAGCGCTCATCTCGACGTCGCGGCCTGACGCGCTCTTGCGGCGGTTGCCATTGAGCCTGGTTCCTGCTGGTGATGGCGTACGTCCACGCTGTGGTGGTTGCGCGCCGCCCTTCCGCTTCCCGTCGTCAATGTCCTTGGGTTTGCAGTGCAACAGGAACATGCCGCACTCGGTCATGAGTCGCACTTTGATGGGGAACTCCTCGGTCTTTCCGGCCAGGAAGAGCGCGGCCGTGGCGATCAGGAAGCGGTCGTGTGCCGAGAAGGCGTGGAGCATGTAGAAGCGCTGCACGTAGAGCTGCGCGAGCAAGCAAGGCGCGCTCGGGATCTCGACCAGTCCAGCGAGGTCCTCGATGTACGCGCACGTGGTCCAGCGCAGCTGGCGCTCGGTCTCCCACGAGATACCGTCAGTCTCCATCGATACGGTGCGGAAGTCGCGGCGCGCGGCACTCTCGGGCCGCGCCAGCACCGCCGCGCGCAACGCCGGGAACAGCCACTTGCCGTGGTCAGCCATTGGGCTTCGAACGAATTACCGGGTATGATAGCGTACGGGTTTAGAATAAGGTATATATGAACTGGAATACCGTATGTCTCCCAGAGCTCACGTTGAACATGGCAGCAGAGTTGCTCGGCGATGGCGAGTGGACGCAGCGAGACGTGGATCTGCTAGCGGCGTGGATCGCGAGCGACGGCGGGAGCCGTGGGGACGGCGCTGAAGACGCGCCGCCGCCCAAAACCATGTCGCGCGACCGCAACTCGACGCGCCAGCGGCGCCGCGACGAGCTCGCGTACCTGCAGACCCGCGCGGCCGAGCTCGAGAGTGAACTGGAGGCTCTGCGTGGACGCAGCGGCGATGCAGAGCCGCCAGGCGATTGGGAGAAGATCGCGCGACGCCAACAACGCGCACGCGAGCGGTCCGAGCGCGAGAACGCCGCGCTGCGCGACCGCCTCGCGAACCAACTCCGAGTCGCTCGGTCGTTCGAGCGGCTATTGCGCAAGCGAGACCGTGAGGGCGGAGACCGCGACAAGCTCGCCGGCATGAAACGGCAACGCGGTGCCGTCGGCTCGGCGGTACCGTCTTCGCCAAGCTGCTCGGAGGCATCGATGCTTCCTACGCTGAGACGACGGAGGTTCTGGCTGCGAACGGGCTGCTGACGGCGCCGCGAGGCCACCGTCGTGTCAGCGTCAAGCACGCCGAGTGGTGCGCTAACTCTGCAGATGCTCGCAGTGAGCTGTACGTGGATATGACAGACGTCGCGTCGATGCCGTTCCCGCTGGATGCGACTTCCAGGACGACGTCTTGGCCATCTCGTACGCAATCACATTGTCGCGAGGACGGCTCCACGTCGACTTGAATGCTCGCGCGGCTATGAAGCGGTTCGTCGAGAATGATCAGATTGTCGACGCCTGGGAGTCGATCTCCGACGCAGCTGGAACCCGCAAACCGCCAAGCGACGCGAGAGCAACCCGCGTGCGGGAGCGAGGCTGGACTGTATTTCGACCCGCCGCGGAAGACCCGACACGAACTGTAGTTTTAACGTGCATGCAGATGATTCCGCTGGTGTCGTACGATGATGATTCGTCTGGCTCAGATGGGCAAGTTGTTGGCGTGCTATCGAATCTTGCTCTCGACTACTACGGAGATCAGCTCGACCACGCGCAGCACGCGATGGAGTGTCTTCTGCTGGATGAGGTTCGCGAGTTGAAAGCCATCGCCAAGCTCTTGCCCAGCTCATAAATTAGTCAACGTCAAGCCGGAGGACACGAATGACCGCTCCCAATTAAGCATGCATGCTTCGGCGCGGTTGGATCGATGTTTACTGTCAGCATGACCCACTTTTCTGCAAAAGCTGACATCCACAGCCCGAGGAATGGTACGAGAGAGCTGCCGCCAATCAGAGCCACCGCCAATCAGTCTGGTTGTGGCATCGTGATTCCCTTTGAGAATCAAACTCCTGAACGAAGGTATATGTGTGATTCGGGCTTCAACAGCATCCCCTGACGTCCGAACGGCGGCACAACGACGTTCAGGTACAATCGCACTCCTCACTGGAATCACCTGCTCTCATGTTCGTGGATCAAGGAATCTGCTCGCCACTGCCGTTCTTCTTCGACGGGATACACGTAAGGCCTCGTGGTTTGGCAGACCCACTCGAGCCAACTGTTCGCAGTTTCTCGCAGTGGCGCGCCAGCCTCGGAGCATAGTGCTGTCCCGCTGGCTATTAATGTGGTAAACCCTCGAAGTGGCTCCAACTTATCCCCGTCTGATCTGTTTGCAGACGCTACAATCCATTGGGGCAATGTCGAGACGTTGGTAAACGCAAATCCGATGATTTCAACGTTCAACATGCTACCGATCTTCGCTGGCAATGACTGTAGTGGATTCCCATCCAATATTAACATCCAAAACTGTTGATCGGCCAGTAAATCGTCCGGAATTGACGAGATTGTGTTGCTGCTGAGCATTAAGTGCGGAATCTTCATCTTGATAAGCGGCGCCGGTACTTCAGAAATACCAGGAGTGCGTTCTAGCACGAAGAATTGAACTAAGGTCCACTTCTCGTGCAAATTGCTAGGCAGCGATTGGAGGTTTGTCCCTAAAAATTCGATGTCGACGAGTCGAGACGGGAAACTGTCTCCGAGAAGCCCACCGGGGAGTTCGCCAGACGAAAAATTGGAGTCGCAGACATACAGCAACTGGAGATCTTGATGCACCTCGTCAAGAAGTTCTGCTGTTGAGTCCCATTTCTCAACCGTCGAGTTGTAGATTTTGATCATTTGTAGTGCTGTCAATGTCTGGAGTGTCGGAGGCACGTGGAGATGTGCGCAGCTAGCGATGACTATAGCTTTGAGGCCGCGAATGTTGAGAACATCAGCCAGATCTTCCAGGACTCCAGGTTTGGATCCATCTCCGTGTTCGCCGTGGGAACAGTTGAGCTCGAACGCGATGCAATTGTACACAGTCTGCAACCATGGTCGAACTTCAAGCAAGCAGCCATTCGACTTGTACAAGGCCGCAACAATAGCCGAATGGAGGTGAACAATGAGTATCCCCAAGCCGTACAGGGCAAACAACACATTATGGCACGATCGCTGACGGCTGGACGAGATCGTCCGGACTACACCGGGTCTCTCTCGTTTAGTTTGACGAGAGTCGCCGCTAGGAGTGACTTGAACAGCCATATCGGCATTTACTCCGTCAGCATCACCGAAGACTTCGCTCGTATGGACTGGCAATATGGCGCCAAGCGAATGAGTGGAGAAGGACAAACCAGTCGGATGTTCCTCTTGTGCCGCCAAACTTGGAGCCATGGGAGACATCGACTTTGTCTCAGGCCTCTCCATGTGCACGTACTCTTTCAGCACAGCCATCCCCGGAAAATGGTGAACGCGGGTATGATCTTGGAGACATAGTCAACCCACGAAGTCACGAATATTTGGCGGTTCTCAGAAACGGCTTGGATGAACCAAACGTTATTGCAGTAGTTCTCAAGGGGGAAATCGCCTAGCACCAAGTCGAACTCTTGGTAGTACGGGTAGAAGATAGTCATCGGGATCACCATGCTTGTGATTGCATCGAATATTGAGTCGACTACCAACAATATGAACCGTTTCACAAGCTACCCTCGTCGAACATAACTGTGGACCAATGCAGTCGACCAGCAATTGAGAACAAGAACGATCGCGTAGAGTCGATTGATCCACACACGTGAAACGAGAGTACTAAGCTTGCAAGCTTGGTAAGTCTGCAAAACAATCTCCACAATTTCAAGGCCGAAGAACATCGCATCGTAGTACGATCCTTCGACACCAAACATGCTGACAGTGTTGTCAATAAACGACATGACTGTCCTCACGAGCAACATCGGCTGCTTAGTCACTGCGATAGCGTTGTTGGTGTCGGTCCATGGCAAAACATCCGTTCTCGACGGTGGCAGACACCGTGACACGAGGTTCTGTCGCTGCTCAATTACAGGCTTGGTCTCTCTTATTGATGTGACTTGCTCTTGCAAGCTGGCCTTAGTTGCTTTGCTTACCTCCGTGAACCTCCACTCGCGATATTTCGCTGACCACCACACACTGAGCGAGAAATTGACACCATGGCATACAATCACGGCAACGTAGGCCGCTATGACGGGCTTGAAGAAGCTAAAGGTCTCCTTTCCCAAATAGTCGATCGTGACACCCATGTCCTGGACAATGAAGTACCGATGGACTTCTATGACACCAACGGCATTGAAGATGCACAGCAAGTGGGACAGCTGAACACACCACCAGATCGTGATGAAAGCAGTAGAAGAAACTGCGACTGTGTGCAGGGTGGCGAGCGATGGCTTGGATGAAGAAGTTCCGGCTCTGGTATCAGTCATTGAGGTGCAGGGCCTCACTCGAATGTGTGTCTCACGGAGACTCAAGAGTGTCGTGACAGTGATGGTTGTCTATGGACGAGCGATCACACAGCTAATTATAAACTTTTAGTGTATGATCTCCGGACGGTGGAACTGCTCGTTCTTGACAGGTAGCATTTGGCATCAGTCGCTTGTTACTTGAGAAAATTTCACAGTTTTCACATATCCGCATACAGGTCACGATAGAAATCGCGAATCGCCTTCGTCTTTGGCGCTTCTGATGAGGTTTCTTTAGTATTAGGTGCTGGTGCAGACACACCTCCTGCTCCGAACGAGACTGGCGGGGCCCGCTCAGGCTTGCCATGCTTTGTCGGCGCAAGCTGAGGTTGGGATGACGATCGTGCTTGGTTTCGCGATTGGTGACGAGGCCTCTCCGGATCCTCTTGCGACAGTCGCCGGTTTCGCTCGAGATGCAATTGGTACCGCCGTTCGGCTTCACCGCTCGCTGCGTTTCTCCCTCCAACTAAATACAGGTCATCGTAGCTAAGGCTGCTGCTTCCACCAAGACTGAGTCTTCGATTGACTGTTGGGCTCTTCACTGACTCGCCAAAGCTCTCTTTCTTTTGCTCGTGGGTTGTGACAAGCCGCACCTGCCGGTCAGTAACACCTTTCGATGAGGTCGAGGACGTCCACGATCCCGAGCTCGCTCGATTGAGCAGGTTATCGTAGTTGTAGGTGTGCGGCACAAAAGTCGGCGTTGACGCCTGTCGTCGAATCCTACTGGCTTCAGTTGGTATACGTTCCCTCGGGCGAAGCTCCGTCGCGGCGTGCCGATGTGCATGGTTGGGGCGATGAAAATCTCGCCGTGGGCGATGGGACCCAGACGCGTTCGAGTGGGCGTTTCCTGGCCCCGTCGCGTCGATCGAAATGTTGGATCGAACAAGACACCGCGTGCAAATAGCCTCGGTCTCCGCTGTTCGTGCGTCAGGATCGATGCGACACGTAGTTTTGAATTCCACACAAGCCTTGCAGACACTCTTGCGGCACACTCCGCAGAGCCTTAGCGGATCCGAGACTGTGCGGCGTGTGACGCGACATCGCAGACACGTCTTGCTCACTTGCTCGGGCGTGTCGCGGCAGTGCTCAACCATCTTGGTGAGGATTTTGGCCTCGCAACACTTGACGGCGCGCGCGACCATGCATATCCGGTGGATGAGGAGCTGCTCCGCTTCAAGCTGCGAATCGTCGTCGCCCCAGTACTCCCCCAGGATGTAGCACAGCACCAGGTCCTCGCCCACGCGGCGGTAGAGATAGCAAAGCACGAACGGCTCGAGCCGTTTGATGCCCTCGGGTGCGCGGCGCTGGCGAAAGATGCTGCTGCTGGCGCGGAGCTGCGCGTCGGTCGGCCACTCCGGTCGGTCCGGGATCGAGTAGACGACGTGGTACGCGAGCTCCGTGTTGTCGCTGTCGAGCGTCACGCCCATGCGCTCGAACGTGAGCAGCTCGTAGTCGACGTCGTCGGCCTGCGTGGCGCACCACTTGACGCCGGCGAAGCGGAAGGGCGTCTCCGGCCCGCGCGTCTCCAAGGCGTGGAGCACGGCGCCGTCCAGCACGGGCGCGCGGCTCAGCACGGCCTCGCAGCTCACGAGGTCGTCGTCCACGTCGCAGTAGAGTCCGCGCGCGATGTCTTCGAGGCGCCCGTGGATGTAGCCCGTGCCCACGAGCCGCAGCGAGCCGCCGTCGTTGCCGTGGAAGCGCGAGACCGTGAGCGGCCCGCGCGTCTCGAGCGCGCGCCAGTCGGCGCTGAGCGAGCCGTTGTACCTGCCGAGCGCCGCGATGGCCTCGCAGAGCACGGCGTCGCACTGCGCCTCCCACTCCCAGCGCGCCTCGCCCGCCATCATGGCCCAGGAGGGATGACGAGGGTTTTGACCACCATGGCCCCCGAGAATTGGAAGCGGTAGCTAAGTGCGTATACGATCGAGCGAACCTAACGAATTCATTTCGCTGCACAACCCCGTAACTATCCAATATAAGTAAGTGAATCACTAAATCTCATTACATCGCCCCCGGCACAATTTTGATTGTCGAATTGATTGCTTACGCCCATGCTTTTGCCTGGCGTGAACCCAAGCAGCGGTATCAAGCTTCGAGAAGAATCGCGAGGGCACGAAGAGGCCTCGCCAATCACAATACCTAGTGCGATCTCCATCTCAACCTCGACTTGCACCGACGACGCATAGCAAGCCTGAGCGGGATGCTCCAATCTATCTGTCAGCAGGAACTTCGTCCAAACCGGTAAAGGAGATCGTCTAGATGACGAACTGCGAGTATTGTGCGTATCTCTGTCAGGTTTCAATGATACCGATTTGCGAAGGGTTTACGCACTGCGTCAAAGTTAGCTACAGGAACAAACCGACACACCACTGAGATCTGCGCATTGCGCTATTGAGAAACACGGACTTGAGAGCTCGATCGGATCGTATATACATAGTTACTCAACTTCCATTGCATTCTTGCTCTTGGCTTTGGGCTTGTTCGCCTGCTTTTGGATCGTTGCCTGGTTGGCCTGCACGACCGTGTTCTGCAGGTGCATCTGGATGGCGGCGAACGGGTCGCTCTGAAACTGCGGGTGCGTGTGGACAGCCTTGAGCTGCCCGAGCTCGCGCACCGCGATCTTCTGACGCTGCTTGCCGCTGAGCTTCTTGGGCTTCTGGTCGGCGCCGGCCTTGGCCGCGACATTGGTCGCCTGCGAGACCTTGCTGGCCGCCATCTGCGCGAGCTCCTTGTCCGAGAGGAAGAGCGCGTCCTGCAGCTCCTTGATCTCGGCGAACGCACCCTGCTCGGCCTTCTTCTTGGCCGACTCCTTCTCCTGCACGACGCGCTGCACGAGGCCCATTTTGCGCATGAACGCGCTCCGCCGCTTCATACGTTTGCGCTGCCCGCGGCTGAGCCCGCTCAGCGCCGCGTCGCCCTCGTCGCCGCTGTCTTCGTTGTCAAGCGGCACGAGCTCCACGGCGTCCAGCGTATCGTCTTCGTCGCCGCCGAACGCGGCTTTTACGGCAGCTTCGGCGGCTGCAGTCGCATCAGTCGGCGCGGAAGACGCGCCGCTTTGCGCGCCCTTGGCCTTCCCGGCGCCGGCGCGGGCCGCGGCCGCGTGCGCGCTGAACTTCTTGCTGCGGAGTCGTCCCATGGTGCACGTCAATTGTGTCGCTTCAGCAGCTCAGCTTGATTGGTGCTCAACAAAACAAGGGACGCGTCCCAACAACGACAAATCTACTGTTTTAGCATCTTCTCTTTTCTCAAAATTCACGAAATGGGGTTCCTTTGCCTGTTAGGCGCATCGCAGCGCGAGCACGCGCTCCAGGGCCGTGGCCTGCACTTTGAGCTCGTTCGCGTGGAGGTTCCGCACGCGCAGCAGCTCCTGGTGGGCGGACGCGAGCTCGCTCTCCAGCGCCAGGCACCGAGGGCAGGACTCGGGGACGGTCTCAGTTGTGACGATGTTCGTATCAGTAGATTCGTCCAATCGGTCAGCCTTGTCCAGACTTTCGAGAATCGCTTCGCAGCAGCTGCAAAGTGACCGACGAAGATCGACTTCACGCGTTTGAAGCGGGGATTCTGGGCCCGGAACTGATGGTTGTGGAAACAGCGGAGATCGAAGTCTCGACGTCTTCGTTGTTGTGGTGGACATTCTCGGACCTTTCTTTCTGTCCCTCTCGGCAGCGTGCAGCTGGATCTTCAATCCGCCGACTTGACTCCGGAGTGCGACCTCCGTATTCTCCGAGCGGACGAGCCGATTGTCCAGCGACTTGATTTCTCGATGCAGTTTGCGATTTTCCTCGTCCTGGTCCTCCACACGTGTCTTCAGCGCTGCCACGTCCAGTTCGCTTGTCGCGCTGACTTGCTCTAGTTCTTTCCTTCGCTTTGCCGTCTTTGCCAACGCAGATTTAACTTCTTCCAGCTGTTGCGAGTACAACTTCTTCAGCTCATTCTCCCGCTTGACTCGCTCGCGATCCTGACGCTGGCTGATCACGGTCACCTTTTGCTTGGCCGACTGCAGTTCCTGCGCGTAGCTGACTTTGGCATCATGTAGCTCTGTCTCCAGTCGTTTCACCTTTTCGTCGTTCTGCTGCTGCAGAATGCCACGTCGACGTAGTTCCTTTCGGGCAGCTCGCAGTTCCGCTTGTAGTCCACCTACTTGGCCGTCGAGGTTCTCTGTGCGCGTTTGCAGGACCTGCAGCTTGGCCCGTAACTGTGTAATCTCTAGCTGAGACTGGATCGTCTGCGCGTGCTTTTCGTCCGCCTGAGTCGTCTCGTCACTCAACTCCGCTTGTAGCTTGGGCATTTTCGCGGCGTATAGTTCGTTTTCCGTCTTGAGCTTGGTGTTTTCGGCTTTGGTTCGCACCAAGTCGGACGTCAGCGTCGCCAGTTGAGCTTTCAGCCGAGCATTCCGCTGCGCGAGCTGCTTGCGGTCGTTGTCAGCTACTCGTATCTGCAGACTTAGCGATTTGGTGACGCCATCGAGCTGCTGTCGAAGCGACTCGACTTGCTGCTGTTGCGATGAGACCGTACTATTTCCTCGTTTGGATTGAGCGACTGGCTTCGGCAGCGGTGCTGATGTTGGTGCTGCTTTCTTGACGAGCTGCTTCGCAGCGCTGTTGCCCTGCGCCCCGTTAACTAACTTTCTTCGGTGGGTTGTTGGCTGACTGCTCTTTACTAGGCTTGGTGGATCGTCGGGCTCATCATATACGACGGGAAACAATGCATTCAGGGAGTAGGTCGGTGCCGGTGCCGTCTGGCTGAGAGCTGGGAAAAGGTGGACAGCAGCGAGCGAAGGCGACAAGCAAAATCCCGTCGGTCTCTTGTCTGCGTCGCGCTTCAATGGCTGATCCGGAGCCTCGTCCAGCTCGACGGGATCCCGAGGAGAGGCGCACTCGACTGTCTTGTCATCATCGGACTCGCTGTCGCCTCGCTTTTCACCGAGTTCGTCACTGGTATCATCACGCGTGTGCTGCAGAGGTAGCCTCGCGACAGGCGACTCAGACATTACGATTCCAGCATTCCGGGACGGCACGTGGACTTCTGATTCACCCGCGAGGTCTCCATGTGCTTGCTCTGAGCTCTCGATCTTACGGTCGGCCTCGTTCAGCAGCCCACTGTGAGAAACTTCATACCACCCGTCGCCGTGAAGAGAACCACCGGCTTCGTCCATGTCTTCGTCCTCTCCCGCCTTTGCTACAGATTGTACATCAACATCTTGGCTCGCTTCGACGGATTTGCCGTCCGTTGTGAGAGAGAAGTCTCCGGACACGAGTGTGCCATCTCCTTCAGCTGTGAAGGCCGGAGACGCCAGCGACGACAAGCGCAACGCAGCCAAATCGAAAGGCTCCACGTCCACGTCGTCCACCTTGTCGTCTTGACCACGGTCTGCCTGGTCGTCTCGTCTATCTTCTTCATCCATCTCTTGGAGCTTGTCTTCTTCAATGCCCCATCAAACAGTTGCTTCACCAGCGATCCAAATATGGCTTCGCTTCGCACATCTCATCAAGCCGTTGATTCACAAAAACGACGCAGCCGAGCCCAAGCCAAAGAGCAACAGCGCCATGGACGTTGCGTAAATACGTATATACGATGATACCGAGCGCTCTAATCCGTGTTGCACAGCAGCGCGACGCCGCGCAGACCCCAATGGTGCGGCGGCTTGCCCGGCGGACACTTCATCGTCACCATGAACACGAAGTACCGGTCCGTGCGCGTCGGGTACTTGTAGCACGGACATTCGAAAGGCCCGACCGAGCCATAGAGCTCTTTGCGCGACTTGAGCTCGAGCTCCTTGCTCATGCTGTTGACGTGGAGCACCGGCAGCGACGTGAAGAGCTTCTTAGGCTCGCTCTCGACGATCGTGCCGTCGCCCTTGCTCCACGTCGCACCGTCCATGAAGAGCCCGTAGATGTAGACGCCCTCGCTTGGGGGCGCACGCACTTGCTCAGCGCGTTCGAACTGCGTCACTTCCGTGTGGTAGACAACGTCGTCGAGCGCCCACTTGTCCGTCTTGCTGTGCTTGCGCGTGACCTCTTGCTTCATGGCCGTGAGCATGCCCTGCGGGTTGAAGAAACCCGTGAGCCAGAACGTATTGGGTCGCTTCGTGTTGAGCCAGTTGCGATTCTGCTCGTCGCGCGAGATGAGCGACGAGAACCAGAGCCCGAGCGTCGGCAGGATCCACGAAAACTCGTCGCCGACTGACGTGCGCAGCCAGGACGGGGGCACCTTGGCGTCGAAGATGGCGTTTAGTGTCCAGCTGAGCTCCTCTGTCATCACGACCTCACCGCGGATCGCCATCTGCAGCTGCTGCAGCATGTATCGCACCTTGGCGATCACTCGCTGCAGACGCTGGATCTCCTGGAACAGGAAAATGTTGAGTGGGATTGTGAGTCCACCCAACTTACTGATTTTGGCCTTGTAGTCGTCCTCAATATAGTCCTCCGGCAGACGCTCCAGCAGCTCACGGGCCTTGTCACACACGACGTCTTCACGCGACACGCCGGAGGAACCGCCGCCGCCCTTGGGCTGCGTGTCACCAAGCGTCGTGAGCAGCTGGTTGACTTCCTTGACACGGTACGTGAGGTCGGCGTTCGGGTGGAGGCCGAAGATCTCGGGTGAGTCCACTTCCGGGAAGTTGTGCAGGAAGTTGCGGTAGTCGTCAATCGAGTCGGCCACCGGGATACGGTAATTGAAGTCGCTCGGGATGCGGAAGATCGGTTCGGCCGGATTGTACGAGAAGTTGGGTGAGCATGCCTCAGGCGTGAGGCACCACTCAGTGTAGAAGTTGAACAAGCGACGGTCCATGTTGTCCGTGATCTTGCCGCCATACTGGACTTCGGCGACCATATACTGCAGCGTGGGCCACGAGATCGGGCCGTTGTAGAGATGCTTCTCGAGGAAAATCGTGCACGCAGAGAGATCGCCGTTGTTGTACTCATAGGGAATGCCCCAGCCGAGAGGACCAAACTTCTTGCGTTCGATCACGATCGAGTGGAGGAAGCACAGATCAAAGAGCAGTTGTCGCCACTGGGACGTTTCAACGCGCTCGAGCTTGTCCTGGTCCACCATGACCGTGTACGATCTCAGCAAGCCGGCACGGAGACCTTGAGGCGGTTCATTCGTAACCTTGGTCGACATCTGGAGAAGACCGAGTGGGAAGTCGTCGTTGGGCAGCGCCGTGAGGAAGAGTCGGAAGTTCTGGTCCATCGTCTCGCTCAATTTGAGCAGGATCTCCTCCATTTGCTCCATAAGCTCGAGGCCCAATTCGCAATTCTGCAGCAACACCCACGTGCCGTTCACAACCGCAGCGTTGATCGCCTTGAGAGCCACCGGCTCTTGGCCTTCGCCCATCGACACGACTGCAGGAGACGGGAACTTTCTCTTCCTTGCGAGTTGCTCAATACTCTCAGTTGGATCGGCACCAATCGAAAGCAAGAAAATCACAGGTGTCTCGGCCTTCATCTCTGCGAAGATGCTCTCGATCGTATCAGTGACCGGCTCGACATAGCGAGGTCCCATCTGCGCGGTGTTGCGGATAAACTCCTTGGTACACAAGATCGTGCGATCCATTCGAAGCGATCGTACGAGCAACAGCTTCAAGTAAGGCCCAATGGTCTCGTTCTCGGCGATGCGCGACTCATAGTCAGGGATCATCACTGTTTCCGGCTCATTGTCCTCGTACCAACGTCGCCACATAGCTTCATTGCTCGACATCTCGTGAGGTAGGTTCGTAAAGAACTTGCAGCTCTGGGAGAGCTCGATGACGTTGAGCCAGGCCTCGTTCGAGATCCACGAGAACGGCTTGCGACGCACTGAGTTGATATCAAGCGCAGCGCCACCTCGCGTGAGGAGCGTGACTTCCTCGGGCGTGAGCAGGCTGTCCGTGACGAGAATCTTCATCGTCAACAGCAAAACGAACGTGAGCTTGTCGCGTTCGTAGAGGCCACGGTTGATGTATCGATACGAGATATACGTCATGGTCTCAATGATGTTAGCGACACGCTTGGATGCCAGGGCAGCCTTCTCCGCGACATCCATCGACTTCATGAACAGCGCGAGGAACTGGTTCAGCGATGTCTGGTACATACAGTTGATCAACGACGTTTCGACAATCGAAAAGTAAAGCACAGAGCCTCGTGTCGCTACAGGTCGGAACTGTTCACGCTTCTCATTAATCGATTTTCTCGTGTCGGCAGCTGCAATAAGCTTGTCTTTGACCTCGGCCGCTTTCTCCTTCGTGTTTGCAAGCACCCCAATGAGCTCTTCGTCTTCCAGCAGATTGCCGGTGTTTGAAGTCAGACGCTCGAGCAGCGATGCGTCGAGTGCGAGCAACGCCTTCGTGTTGTTGTTCACGTCCTCCAGCACCTGCGCGAGCTGCTCCTCAAGCGCCTTCTGCTCTTTGCCGATCACGCGACCCAAGAGCTGTTCCTCTAGACCCTTGATCGTGACCGTAAAGTCAATTACCGTAGTCTTGGCCTGGAGTTCCGGCCCGAAGTGGGGGTTTGGCAGTCGCGTAATAAAGTACATCGAGAACGCGGGGTTGAACTCCATATTCTTGTCCGAGACGTTGATCGACATGCTGCGACCCTTGACAATGATCTGCTTCTCCAGCACGGGATCAAGCATAGGATCGATCTCTTCTTCGACGCCAGTCACAATCAACGCCTTGCCTTCGCCCATGCAGTACTCGAGCTGGTCTTTGAGCTTAGGATGATTCAGTGTCGTTGTGCCGTAGCTGGGGACGCGCTCAGACTCCTTACTCTTGATCCACGACAAGGCTTGGCCCTGTGGATCCACTAGAAGTGGATACCGTGACGAGCGCGTAACCATGATACCGTTCTGAATCGACAGCGAATCGGTCGGTAAACCCTGCATGTTCCAGTCACCGATTGTTCCGACGTCCACGAGGAAGTTGATGATGTCGATGTCAACAGTCACTGGGACGTTTCGCGTCTCACAGTCTGGTACAAACTTGTTCTGTGTCATGTAAGTGCGGAAGTCTTGGTTGAACGGCCCGCAGTACGACACGAAGGCACACGCAACAGCACAATCGCCTACGAGACGGCGCTTCAGATCGGCAAAGTTGTTGGAGTCGTCCGTCCAACGGACGCGTTCACCTGCGAGACCGTTAATCAGATCAGAAGCTTGCTGCATCTTTCTCGCCAGTGCATTGGCACCGTCCTCGATTCTTTTCTTCTCCGACATCTGGGCCTCGAACATGGCCTGCAGCTCATTCAGACGCTCCTTGCACTTAGACAAACGGGCCTCAGCGCCCGCCAACGCCTTGTTCGCAGCTTCCATTTGACCCTCGGCAATCGACAGAGCCTCGAGCTTGGGCTTCACGACCTTGGACGCTTCGTGGTAGAACTTCATGGCTCGCACCCATGTGCACAAACCTTCTGCCGCGAGCGAGGCGTTCTTCGCGACGCTAGGCAAGAATCCTTCGAGCTCTAGGTAGGGCGTAAGCAGCTCAATGGTCTCCTCGTTGATTAGATCCTTGCCCACAGCTCCGAACGTCTGCACATTCTTCAAGAAGTTGGAGTCGCCCATAACCGACTGGGCGTACGGAGTGAACGACGTCTCAATAAAGTCGATCTCTTGCTTGGCCACGTTCAGCTTGGTCTGCTTGACGGGACACAGCTGATTCTTGAACAAGATCAGCACACCGTCGAACACCAATCGAATAATGTCGGCCGGCTTCGCGAGCTTCTTGATCTCACCGATATGCGCTGGCTTGACGGAGTCGATCGCAGTCTCAGCTTCGTCGACAAAAGGCTTTGCTTTGGCGAGATCTTTCTCACAGAGCTCCTTCTCGGCGGCGATACGTGCAGCGTCTTCTTCGCACTTGGCCTTGATCTGTGCGACTTGATCGCCTTCTTTATGGGCCTCCGCAGACGAGACCTGAAGCGACTGAAGCATGGCGTTGGTCTCCTCTGTCGCCTTCTGCAACTTGACCTGTTCGTCGGCTAACACGACGGACATCGCACGGACATCTTCGGCACCTTGAATGAGCTTCTTGAGTCCAAGGTTAACTCGCTGCTCCTTTACTTTGATCTCTTCGAGCTTGACTGAGTACATCTTCTTGTATGATTCGATGAAGCTCAAGTACGACTTAGGTGTCTGATACACACGTCGACGCATCTTCTGGAAGTATTCCTCGCACATATCCGTCACCATGCGGTGCACCATACCCATATGGGTCATCAGTGCGAGCTTGGTATTCGCGTCACATTCCATTGGGTAGTCCTTGATGAAACCCTTGGACACTGCGATCAACGCATCTTCGGGCCATGGAAGGAACCAGTCGATCGTTGGCCCCGAGATCAAACCGGGGAATTTTCGTGCGCGCTCGGCAAACTTTGCATTCAGCGGCGACATGCACAGGATGACGTGAAGATTGTCACGCACGCAGTCGACGAAGAACTGTTTCATGTTGGCCTGGGTCTCGGCTTGGCCCGGGCGCTCCTTCACGAAGGCATTGCGGAGATCAGCTGTCATAGCCATCATCTCGTCCTTGGCAAAGAGACCGGCAACTTCGCCTGTCATCAAGATCGAGTTGATCAACTCCAAGAAGATCTCGTTCTTGATTTCGGCGTCAGTGAAGAGGAACGTCGTTGACTTGCGTTGATGTCCGGCCGACTTGTACAGCGTGCGGATGTCTTCCATAAACGAGTTGGTGTTGTAAGTCTTCGTGAGCACAATCTGGAAGATATTGGAGCCGGCGATGTATGCCGCTAACCGCGTCAGCGATTGCTTACCGGACCCACCGACACCTACGAGCAGGCCAGACCCTCGAGGCATGTCCAACAAGCGTGAGATGCGCAGCAAGTGGCCCAGTGCGTCATCGAAAAGAACGAGCCGCATGGCCCGTTGCGGGAATTCGGTGTTATACTTCTCCAAGAATTCTAGCACGCGAGATCTCACTTCCTCGACAGTTCCGCCTGGCTCATAGATCTTCAAAGCACTGTCAGCTAGTGCACCTTCTTCATCTTCTTCTGGATCACGAAGGAAGCTGACCATAGAGAACTGTTGCCTCGAGAACTGCTCGAGCTCGTCCCCAAAATGGTTCTTGATAAGCTCCTTCATGTAGGCACCATAAATGTCCTTGTCCTTGTGGTTCGTGAGCTTATCGCAGAAAACGCGATCACACTCGTGCTTCCATGCCAGCAGCACGACCTGACCAGGGTCCATCTTCGGAAGGAGACCTTGAGTAACACGGATACCACCACCACTTGTAAACGTCTCCGGAGGAGTCAAGAGCACACCTTGAAAGACATGACTCAGCTCACGCATGTTGAAAATGTAATGGAACTTGGCTGGGGTTGGCAACAGCTTGGCCTTCATGTAGTTCCAGAGATCAATTGTCGCGCGAGTTAGCTTGTTCACGATCAGGAGCGACTCCTTCGAGTAAGTGTCCTTGTCGAATCGGCCGGCAAGCATCTGGCCATAGATGTCATCAATCGACGTCAGACTCGGCAGGATCAAGTTGAACAGGTAAAACTGGCGCTTGAGACGGTTTGGAATGTCGTTGCGACCACCTCCCGGATGGCCCATGGCACCAACATATTGCAGGTCTTCGCAAACTTTGAAATCGCCGCGTCGATCTTTCGAGAGGAAGCAGAAGCCACTGAGCTCGATAATCATGCGAACGATCTCCAGAGTGGGCTGGTCACCCCAAGCGTTCACGAGCGGCATGCTGAGATCGTCCAGGAACACGGTCATCTTCTTTCCTCCCGGCGGGCCGAAGCTTTTACCACCACGCTTATCGAGTTCCGACTCCACAGCGTTTTGGAACATGAAAGATGTCGTCGCGCTTGAAAAGTTGACCCGCTTGATCGACATAGTGTCCGGGTTCAAGTCGTTGAAGAACATCAGCGCCGACGACGTCTTAGCCGTGCCCGGCCCTCCAACCATCAGCACTGGACGTCGCTGTTTGTGGAGATTTTCGATGAGGAAGAGTGTGCGTACTGAGTCCATCGTTGGCACCAGCAAGTTCGAGAAGTCGAGAGTCTTCGAACCCTTCGGATACTCCCACTTCGGCGGTCGCCACACTTTCCACTCGAAGGTCTGCGCGTCGACATAGAATTCGTACGCAGTCTGCCCTGGCTCGCACTTCGGCATTAACATCAAGTCGTCGTACTGTCGCAGCCACTCATCGAACTTGGCGCGGTCTTCTTGCTCGAGCAAAGCACCCGCCGACCAGCACAGGCAATACTGGAACAATTTCTCGAACTGAACCGCCAGCTTCGCCGGGTCTTCCGAGATGTTGTTACCATATTCGCCAAGCAGCAACCCCGTAAACAAGTGGAATAAGCGTGAAGCCTGGCCAACCCGTGAAACTGTCATGACGCCGTTCGTGTTGCGATTGATATAGTCGAAGCAGTGCCCCGGGTTCAGCGGGTTGTTTTCACCCATGTACTTCTTGAAAAGATCACGTAGGATTGCCTGTTGTGACGTCGGACGCTTTCGGATCCATGCCTCGACGACAGGAGCCCAATCGAGATCTGTGTCACTGATGAACACGATACCTGCCCGAGATACCGTCGCGGGGCTGGCATTCACGAGCGTTTCAACCTCGAACATGAGCTTTACGTTGTCAGTCATCGGCATGCGATCGCCGTTCGCGAGAGTCAGAATCTTGTTGTCGTCCAGCACTGTGTTCAAATCCTCGATCCAAATGGCGTCGACAGGCCCATCGCAGACAATCCACATGATAAACTTGTTGGCCTTGTTGTTGTACTTCTGCCACATCGCGGCAAACACACCAGTGGTCCACTCGCCCGACATCGGATCGACTTCACCGTACATCTCGGCCGCTCGGATGGCCTTTGGGTTCAATTTGGATTGTTTGTGAACGATGTTCGTCGTCAGCGTCAGTGCCTGCTGTAGCATGTCGAAGCACTTGGTCTTGCCACCTCCTGTGGGACCGACAAGCATAATGCCGTGGCGTACCAACTGTGTTTCGTACAACTGAATCACCTTGTTGAACCACCCAGCGTGGTCCACAAGACCTCCCTTCTCGATCTCACCCTGCAGCGCGAGTTGTAACTCAGGGTAGGAGCCTTTTGGCGGCGAAGCTGTGGTCGGGAACAGATCCGCCAGTAGCGACAAGAATAGTGGCACGTCCTGGGCTACAAGCTTGCTCAAGTTCATATCACGGAGCGTCTGGTACAACAATTTTGCCTCAGGATCGTTACGGTTGTCGCGCTTGATCTTGCCAGCGCTTCGCAGCACAGCGAGAATGTTTCGCAGACCCCAATCGTAGTGCTTCTGCGCCGACAACTGTTCCTTACACGTGTTGTAAAGAATGAAGAACTTCTTGGCAAGTTCCTGGTAGTCAGAGTACCCGACCGAACAGAGTTTGACCTTCATAATAATCTCGAAATCTGGGACCATCATGGCCACCCCACGGAAAAGTGCCTTTAGGTTTTCCGGCAGTTCCTGGCGACCAGCATAACCTGGGTTCATCGTGATGAAGAAGCCGCAGACCGGCGTGAGCAAGATATTCTGCGGATCGCCGGGGAACTGGAAAAACTTTGTGCCAGTCTTCTTGGCGTTTTGGATCGCAAGCACTTGTTGCGCGACAACGGATAGCACTGGCAACTGGATTCGATTGAATTCGTCGAAGCAGCCCCACAGACCTCCCTGGCAGAGACCCTTGAAGATCTTCGCACAATCTGTGTATTTTTGCTGATCAGTACAGTTCGTGACGACGACGTAGATGCCCAATGTTCGACCCAGATCTTTCACGGTCTCTGTTTTGCCCGTGCCAGCCGGACCTGCCGGCGCACCACCGAAGTACATGCCGAGAGCCTGCGCGAGAGTGATGTAGCATCGATCCGTGAGTGGCGTGACCACTAGTCGCTCCTTCGATCCGAGGTACTCGTATTGGTAGTTGAAGTCGACGTCAGTGATTGAAATTACACAAGCGCCGTCTTGGTTGAACTCGTCGCCGACATTAGGTCGCCAATAAAAGCGCGCCTGCTTGAGCCATTCGAAATCATTTGGATCACTGATCTTCTTTTGCTTGTACAACGTCGCGAGATCGGTCATGACATCACGCTGGTGCACGTGGATGGTCACAAGGGTCTCAATTTTGATGCGATTCTGCTTGGACCCTAGATCCCCGAGACACCAAGTCGACAGCTCCGTCAACACCATCGCCTGTTTGGTTGCAGTATCCTTCATAATGTTCTTTTTCGCGCGACACTGTTCCAAAGCTGCCTGGATGTCGGTCGTCCACATGAGCTGAATGCCCAGCAGTGCAAACTGAGCGATGTAACGATCCACAAACTCGCGGAGACGCTTCAGGTCGTTGCCCACCACGCCGATATCGGCAGCGCACTGTCGACAAATATCCTTCATAGTAAGTTGCATGCCACGCAATAGCGTTGCTAGCCAGTCCTCGATGTTTCCCTGAGCCTTTACGATCTGAGAGAATCGTACTTCTTCAACACCAGAGTTCATGGTGTGGATTAACGTTTTGTCCTTCTTGTCGTGGTAAACTTTCTCGATTGAGTCAAAGACCTTCTCATAGTGCTCGTTCATACTCAATGGGTCTGAGCCCTGAGATAGAATCATGAGCAAACCAGGGTTTGAAACGAAGTAGAATCGCGGGAACTTGTTTCGTTTCTGTTCCAGGTAACCTTCAAGAGATTTCTGGCACCTCTCCAACTCCGAATACATCATTGGAAGACTGGACTTGAGGAGTTCATTGGCACAGCACTGAACCACGTTCTTTAGCTCCTGCGATTTGGTCATGATCTTGGCCCAGTCTTTATCAATTTTCTGAAACTTCTTGGCTTCAACCGGCATTTGCTTGGCGATATCACCACCTGTAAACACAGACTCGAGTGAACACCAGAGCATCTGTACCTTGATCCAGCGTTCCAGTGTTTCGGAGGTGTCGGAGAGCTGCTCTAACTTTCCTTGAGCCTGTTCCTTGAAGGGAAGCACGTGGCGCATGGATAGCATCGTCTGCAAGTTCATCTGAGTCTCTTCGAGTTCCTCCACAATGGGAACGACAGCCTTCAAGATCGGGACATTGCGGCCCTTCCAGTCGTTGAACTGGAACTCTTCTGTCTCCCAACGTGCAGAAATCTCACCTAGCTGAATCTCGATCTTTAGCTGCTTATCTGCGCCATCGGTGATTTCTTCGATTTCAGCCTTGTACGTTACGATCTGCGCATCCATCAGCGCTTGAAGCTTGAAGTCCGCCGCCGTGACGTCCAACTTCGTGCCGGTCTTCTCCATAACGGCATCCCAGTGACGAGGCTTAATGGACTCTTTGCTCAACTCTTGCAAGAGGGGCAGGATATCTGTAAAATCATCGATCATCTGCTTAAGGTCCGTGTACGCTTCCCACTCGCGCAGCTTTGCAGGCATTTTCTTGCAGCGCACCGAGAACGAATCCACTTTTTCTGTCATGGCCTGTACACGTTCAGCAACCTGAAGCCATGGGATCTGCTTCCATTCCTCGATAGTGCTCAGCACATCCGTGTACAACCCAAACAGCTTATCCTGCAGCTGGAGCTCTTTCTTCGTGGCTTCCAGTTCGGGGTACGTTGTACGCGGTAGGGCGAAGAGCTCCTCACCTGAAGCGTAGAGCTCAAACTTGCGCTCACGAATCTTGAACTCCTCCTTGTAACGATTGAGTCTCTCCACGGCTTCAGATGGCGGAATTCCAATCACGTTCGGACCATTCGCCAAGTAGTCCTCTCTGAAGTGCTTGACGTCGACGATGAATTCTTTGATGTCGCGTAGGAGTCCGCGCTTGAACCCAGCTTGAGTCTTACTCAGTTCATCCGTGCGCTGTTCAGCGTGGTGAATGAGCTTGCGCCAGTTACTCCGGAGGACTGATTTCTGGTCCATTTCCTCTTTCTCCATGAAGCCGTCGGGTAGGTAGTACTCAAGCATTTCGTACATGTCAAGAACGGGGTTGATCTCCATATTGATGCCGCTCTCTCGAGCACGCACTTCCTTCAATAAGTTCATCACAAAGCGCAGCGAGTCAAGGTCGACAACCTTGCGGTTGAGTTTACCCATGGTCGAGCGGAAGTACTCGGTGAGTGACTCCATCTTACGCCTTGCTTGGTTATGCAGATTGTCACTAAATTTGAGCTTCCATTGCGAGTTCTCATGCTTAAGCTGCAACTTTATGTTGCGCGTGTTCAGCGACAGCGCGCCAATGTTGTACACACTCGTAATCTGTGTGATCTCTTCATCAATCTCGACAAATGACTTGAGCTTCCTCTCGAAGTCCTGGAGTTCTGGATTCTTTTTCAGGAAGGCTTCATACGACGCATCTTTGTGCTCCATCCACAGCCACTCGTAGGTCTTGAACGAGTTGAGATACTCAGTCACGTTGTTGCGCAAGCCCTGAACACTACCGGTCAACAACAGCACAACGCGAACAATCTCGATATCCTTCGTGATCCTATCAAAGAACGTCGCCTTCGGTCCGCTCGAGACAACTCCGGTCGGATTGAGAAAAGTTGCGTTCTCGCTCTGCCCCCAATCTAGCAACTCTTTCGAACAGCTTAGTACCGTCTGAGCAGCGCGATTGATCGCCAGCTGAATGTTGTCTAACGACGGATGCAGCACGACCCTAGGCACACTGAGCTGTACGTCAACTTCAAAGAACGGGCGCTCGATTGTGAAGACACTCGAGCTCACACGTGAGGCGACACGCTTCTTGATTGTGTTGAGCGAGCTTTTGGTGCAATGAAGGAGTGCCTGGTACATGAAGTGGTTGTAATGCTTTTTGAGCTTGAGAGCTTCATCCATGGAGACGCCTTCAATGTGCGAGTCGAGTGGGTACTGCATGATAATCTTCAGTAGATCCTCCACAGCGTTCTCAATCTCGATGTTCTTGCCCTGCAAAAGAGAACCAGCTCTTCGGATGTTGACGCTTTGCATCGCTACAAACCCATCCAGAGAGAAACTCTGGTCAATGGGCAAATCCACCAACATGGTCTTGGACACGATACGCATGTTCTTCTCAATACGGTTCTCGATGATATCGTTGATGTTAGTGACGAGCTCTTCTAGGTGCTGGAGCCCGCTGTGGATATGGTTCCGATACGCTTCAATATTCATACTTGTCCACGTCAGTGTGATCATGCCGGGTCGAAGCTTGAACTCCATATCGTTGAAGTGTGGTCGCAGTAACATAGCAGTCACGGGGATCACTTTGCTCACAATACGGTCGTACTCTGACAACGCGTACTGCAGCTCGTTGTAGTAGGTCTTGAACTTCTCCTCTTGCAGTAACACTATCTTGGCAGCCTCGGGAATCTCGATCCCCATGCGGTCAAGGCACTTCGCTTCGCGGAGTAACTGTAGAATTTCAGGATCGAAGTTGACGTACAGCTTGTTATCTTCTGGATGGCGGATGATAAGCGTGGCCTGGAGTCCAGCTTTTGCTGTATCAATGTACTGTACCCAAGCCTGGTACCAGATGTACTCGAACGCGACAAGAGTACGCGCGACTTTGTTATACATGCGAATGATGCGCTTGGCGTCCTTGCTTGCGAGTACATTCTGATTGGCCTCAAACTTCTTCATCGGCTCTTCGATTCGCTTCAGCAAATGGCGCGACCACGTGATGTTTCCAGCAACGGGAGGTAAGTTACGTGGATACGGTGGATTGTGCTTGTACTTTTCATACTGCTGAAGGACATGCTCGAGTTCAAGTCCGTAATTTTGGAAAATCACATTGAACTTGGAATCCAAATCTGATTTCAAGTTCTCGCGCTGCAAAATCGTCTGGAATTTACGTAGCAGGTTTAATGAGTGCTCGATCGACGTTATGTTTTCAAATGAGTCGTTGATAAACTTCTGCAGCAGCCCTTCAAGATCCGAAATGCGGACGTTGAACTCGACATAGTCACGGTCGAATCGGTTGTTCTTGTAGTCTAGCAAGTCATGGTTGCGGTACTGAAATTCTCTGATGATAGCGTTAAACTTGGCAATGAGGTCTTCCATGCCTTCTAGCTTGTGCTGGCCGAGCGATGAGAACTGGTGAATCGTTGTGAACATGTCGATCAGCTTCACTACGCGACGACAGAAAAGATCGAACTTGCCAAAAATTTTCATCTCGTTGAACTCAAACTGCTTGCCCTTCGGCGTCGCAAACAACTTGTCCTTGGTAATACGATATTGTTGCTGATATGCCTCATTGAGCTTCAAGCACGAGTCCAAGTGCCGCACGAGCTCCTCGGGATCCCTCTCCCACATAACCTCGTACGACTCACCACCAGTCACACACTTTTTGCAGTTGGTGATCATCTGGTTCGTGATTTTGGCGAATAAATTCGCCATACGCTCGGTCGTGTTGTAGTATCGCGCGATGGAGTGGATCATCTTGATCGAGTTCATGAGTGCAGGCAACGTGTCGATGATGGAGCTGGGCGTGCCGTTGTACAACGGAATGATGAACTTCTCCAGCGTAAACAAGTACTTGGCGTTGTCCTTGGCCTCGTTCGCTGCCTCGGTGATGCCAATGTCGATTTGCTTCCATCTTCGCAACAACGTCTGGATGCGCTGTTTCGTATCGTCGCTGACACTCTTCGTCGTACGGCTAAGGACGTTGAACACGTCCTTATACTCATTCATCTTTAGCTGTTCGGTGATACTCGTCAAGCGCTGCATGCGACGACGCCAATACTCAAGTTCTCCCATGGGACCATCGTCGTCGATGATCGGGTCGCTGTCCTTTGCGGCCGCCTTGCCGTCGTTCGTTGTCGAAGCTGTTGAGTTGGTTTCTAGGTAGGCAGAGATGACGTCACACCATTCCTTGAGCAATTCTTCATAGTGATTAATGATCTTTGGTGAATCAATTGATTGCAAGACTCGACTTGCAGCGCCATTTGTCGACATTGATGCATTGCTCGTCACTTCCGCCATGAGCTCGCGATCCGGGCGACGCAGCTCAAGACCGCTATCCATGCTATTCAGCGCCTCCTTCAGATCATTCGCAAACTTCTCGGATTCGACCATAAACTCGGTCTTCAGATCCGAGTCGGCCTTTCCCCATTCGTCTTTAGCTTTCAGTAGCGGGGAAAAAAGCCCGGTGATTGTAGTCTCCAGATCCCTCAGAATGTTGGGTGCGAGCTCGCCAAAGCAAAGCGTGTTATCACTCGACTTGGCCGTGTCAATCGGCTTCCCATCAGGCGAGGTGCGCAGAAAGTAGGAACACTTCGCTTTGACTGGGAGGGAGCTTCCGACAGTGAGACACAACTTGGCTGTGCGAACCTGAGGTACTGACATGGCCGCATCTGAGGCTCCATTCCCATTCGCATCTCCGTTCACACCATTCGAGCTTCCATTGTCGAGCTGAAAGTGGATGAAGAGTCGGGATACCTCGCTCTTACCGGCAAGTAGCTCGTCGAAATACCTGCGCACAGCTGCATTTGCGAGAAAGTCGTTGATGTCACTTGCTGTGACCTGCTGCGGCTCGAAACTCTCCCCGAGTCGCTGGGCGACCCATTGCATGCGCGGCGTCGCCATGAGGAACAGAGCACGAAGACCTTCGACAAGTCAGAATCCTGTCCTGTCGACGTTGTGTGATGACACTGGGAGAGTCCGTGCGCCGCCGCCAGTCTTTCGTCGCGGCGGCGCTAGCTTGCTAACTTCTTCCAGGACAGACCTGCGTTGTCTTTTTGACTGTTGCTGCCCCTGCGCCGGTTCAGTATCCAGGGCGGTGCGTCTCTTCAACGTCAACGTAACATGGGGTACAAACGTATCCACCACAGTGGGCAATTTCTGACTGGGTCGACCAAACAGTCTTGCAAATGTGTACCCCGCCCAGTACGTCCGGGCAGCAACGACCTCAATAACAGTGCAAGTCACCGAAGTTGCTCCACCCGCAACATTTCACCCGACGCTTTGCAACCAGGCGGGCGACTCTTCAATGACATGGTCAGTTTTGCATTTGTCGAAACGCTGTATGCCCGTTTCAATGCGCTTGCGTGTGTTGTGGGTGACGTACCCGCCAGTGCCTGCGTACAACTTCGAACGGAAGTTTATGATGCACACAAGCAGCACGGCGTAAGAGGCAAGGCTTTGCAGCCTGCGTGACTATCAAACTCTGGATCTAGATTTTGCGAGTGTTACAGCCTGCTTTCAATCAGGGCACAAGACTGGAATCTTCCATCCCCGATCTCCACTCAACTGCGTGCTGGCTCAACGGAGCGATGGAACTTACATCTGGCCAGGAGTGGATGGCCGAGCAACCATGCGGCCACGACGAATGAAACCTCCAAGCCCCTTTTGCTTCTCCTGCTCTTTCTGAATCTCCAACTGGCGCACGCGGGCGGCATACTTGGCTGGCAAGTCCCGGACCACACCATCCTCGTCGCGGAACTCGCTAATCACCGCGCGGAAGTCGCCGACGTTCTCCATCGCAAGCGCCTTCAGGAACGGGATCAGCTCTTTCAGCTCGTTGTCTTCGCGGTCGCGACCATCCGTGTAGGGACGGATGGGGATGGCATTCTCAGGTTGCAGTTGGAACGCGGCCGGATCGTCGTCGACGAGCACGATCTGTCGAATATCGCGATTGAGCTTGGAGAGGTCCTTGACGTGAGCACTATTGTGGTAGCGCGACGCTTCGCGGCCGAGCACATGCAGAACAGCTTGCTGTGATGCCGCACACGAATCACTGAGCTAACGTGATACCATATCTTGACTCAACCACACATGCTCACCTTGCGGTCCATCTTCGTGACGATCTCTTCGGCCATGTACAAGTGGTTGTTTGAGAACACGACGATCTCATAGTACTGCGCCGCAAAGAGTTGATACGTAAGTCAAACGCCAACGTGCTGTCAAGAAGACGCCCGCGGATTCTTACGTGAGCCAGAGCCTCGAGGAACTCGTCAACACCAGGGCGCTTGGCGTGGCGCCATCCGTGCTTGCGCTGTGAGATCGAACTCGGTTAGACAGATGGTTCCCGCCCACAAATCCGCCAGACGCAACGTACGCTCCACTCCGAGTGCACGAGCGTGTCTTCCAGGTCCAACACGAGCACCGGCACAGGCGGCGTGCCCGCCGGCACGGCAGGAATCGGCCAATCCTATTTCAATCCGAGCACTCGTCAGCGCCTCGAGGAAGCATGCAACCCAATCGCACCACTACACACCGGCAGCAGCTTCTCCTTGTACGGGTCTGTGTACGGCTTGGCCAGCTCCTCGATCTTGTTGGCGATGAGCTGGTAGAGGTCGCCGAGCGGCGTGGCGCCGAGCGTGTCGGCGATCGACGTCTTGAGCGCCTCGTCCAGCACGAAGTGCCACACGATTGAGCCTGAGATGCTGCCCACGAGAAGTCCGAGCGAGATCTTCGTCGGCAGCGACGTCGTGCGCACGCTCGTGGCCTGCGGAGAGCCGACACCAGCTTTGCGCGCGGCCAGTCGCGCTTGGCGACGCGCCTCTCGCGGCACAGCTATCAGCGGCACGTCGCGGCCGACCTTCGCTGCGGTCGAGGCCACGGACGACGCGGCGCGAGCGCCCAGACGGCGTGTGGCTGGCGCCGCGCACGAGCGTATCACACGTGACCACATCTTGCTTCGATGGTAGTCTTTGTCGCCACACGCTGTGGTGGGAACAATAGGAGGTTGCGCGAAGGTCGCTTCAAGAACAGAACATCACTCGCGAATGGAGGAGTGATGGTTGATGATGTGCGACTGCTAGCCTAGCCTAGGCTACGGTCGACGAGTTGATTGCGATCACTTCAACCAAGCGGTGTGTGACTACAACAGGAGAGGCAAAGTTAACGGCTACTACATGTAACAAACAGGGCAAAAGTGCTGGATTGTGTTGAATACTGTGCGAAGAAACTATCACAATAGCTGCTAACTGATCACAGCACTCGCGTTCTTCTCCTCTTACGGGAGGATCTGCGCTGCGCGCCACGCGTCGAGGGCGTTCACAGCTTGCAGCTGCAGCCAGCACGCGCGCAGCGCTCGTCGTCGGAGGTCGTGTAGCAGTAGTTGGTGCCGTCGTGGCCGCAGCCGCAGCGCTCCGCGCAGAGCTTCTGGTCCTTGCCAGGCGTCGCACAGACCAAGTTGTACTTCGGCACGACCACCGGCTTGCAGCTGCAGGCTGCCAAGTGGCACTGGTCGTAGCCTTCCTTGCAGTACACGTCGCTGTCTCCGTCAACGCAGGAGCAGTCGGCATCGCAGAGCTTGGCCTCGCTCGGGTATGTGGACTGAAGGTCGCAGACAAGGTCCACCTCGGTCACGTTGGCGGCAGCCACGAACGTGACGGAGTTGGCCGCACAGACGAGCGTGGCGACGGCGAGGAGGCGGGCCGTAGAGAACATGGCGAGTCTTCGAGGTGCTTGAGAGGTAGAGAATTTGCGAGTGACGCGAACTGTAGCCGCGGCTGACAGGATGGTGAGGTGGCTCGTGCCCCGCCAGTCTGGAGTTGGTAGGTGGGACGAGTCACAAGCTGGATATGTGGCTTGCTTGAGTCTGTCGTTCGTGGATAGACTCACTGGCGCACCATCGCAGCGAGTGAGTTGCGGCGCAACTCGGTTCGCGCAGGAAGACGTTCCCACTCATCACTTCCCCAATGACAGCCTGCGACTCACACTGTCTTTCTGGTTGCGAGCCGGAAACGCATGCCCACAAATGATCAGTCTTCTTGCTTTGCCGTCCCGAAGGACTGAGAAAAGTAATCCAGCGTAATCCATCCGAGGTCGCTCCTACCGTTTGCTCTCAGAATGGTCTCTTGGTTATCAGATCTATAGGGTGCGGTTGATGCATCTGCCGAGGAGAGTTCCTGCGAAATCGTCTCATACATTGATCTCGCTGTCTCCCAAATTGGGAGACAGACGGCAAAAGTTGGGTGGACGATCCACTTCGGAGTAGACGAGTCCGCGAATCGACATTCGCATTCCTCATCGAATCTCCCAAGTCTTTCAATGATATTGACATGGTAGCTGTAGCTCGACCCGTTGCGGTTCCATTACAGTCACTCGCGACTTGATCGCCGTGGAGAACTCGCCCTCGTCAATGATTATTCCATCGACGAGGCCAGTTATTGGCCTCCCGCCTTGTGTCTGCTGTACCATGTGGTTATGAACCCGTCGACAGTCGCAACTTATGCACAATGCGGGTGCTGCTCAGCATGAGTACGGCCACTCTCTGACTGGGACATAAAAGAGGTGGTGCAAATGCTGGCTCTCCAGGTTTTAAAGCACCCGCACTGTTTACTCCGCCGTTTTGGCATTGGAGGTACACAAGGCTCTGTGTGTTGGTCGCACTCAACAACTCGCCCGAATCTGACTCGTCCGAATGGATTGTATGTGTGGTTACGACGCCAAGGCTATGGTGCTCACCAGCGATTGGTGTTTTCGACAGAATCATCATCGTGCAATGAGATACTACGTAGTATTTTATTTTCTCAGGGAAAGAGCTCGTCATTTGGACGGTCTCACAATGTATGGTGATGCTTGTTTTACTGTACCCTGGACTCATTTGGACGGAGGCTACAGTTCTCGTTCGCTGAAAGCGAGATTGATACAACTCTGTTGAGTCCATGTTCGAACTGCATCAAAGAAGGGCCACCGGCAACATTCCAGCAATCGTTAGAACTGACATGCTTGCGAGGGTTCGCTGGGATGGAGCGCCACTGCCTTGGCCGTAGTTCGGAGTTCCTGGATTCGGTGGTGACACTGCAGGGTTAATCGGCGATCGACCTCCAGAAGAGGCAAAATCGATGGGCGGGCCACTGCCGCTAGAGCTATCCCCCACTGCGTGCGATCCCGACGAGGACACCGAACCGCTGCTGCTGTGGGACTTGGACTTTGAATGAGAGGGCTCACCAGCGGACGACAAAAACGACGATGATGAAGAGGACGTGGACGACAACTTGGAAGGGGTCGGTGCTGGGGTCTTGGTGGGCTTGGGAGTTGTCGGCTGAGGCGATGACGTGCCACGAACTTTGAGAAGCGGATCACTTTGGAGAGGTTCGCCTCGAATATCGAGGCACCAGACAAGAAGATGCTTGAACCACTCGTGCTGCGTCAATGCACCAGACTGCGACGAGAATAGGCACTCGTCAGCGTCGCTGACTGCATCGTGGAAGACGCGTTGACAGTCGTCCGTGCACGTGCGGATTCCTCGCGCCGTTACTAGTTTGCGGAAGCAGGCACTGTACTCTGGGGCATCAGGGTATGCCGCGTTCCACGCAGCCAGCTTTTCACTAGAGCACTTCGGAGCTGTCGGTGTCGGGCCCGGGACATATCTCTTGGAGACGACCTGGCGAGCCACTGTGCAACGAAGAAGGCGGTTCGATTCAACTTCCTGGGCAGCGCCAGGGGTGCCGTCGTACGAGCAGTTGAGCGCATTGGTTGCCGACCCGGAGAACGCAAGCTGACACTGGTCGTCGCACGTATCAAAGTACGCGAGTGTGTAGACGCAAGAAGTGAAGGCCGCGTTCCACGTAGCAGAGCCATGGGGTGCAGCGATGTCGGCCGGCGAGCACGTTTTCGTCGGCGACTGCGGGTCCCACTTGACGCTGGCGGGCCAGTACGGGAACTCGTCGGCGCTGGGGCTGTCGGCGAGCGCGAGCGGCGCTGCCTGCAGCAGCAGCGCGAGGCTTCCGAGTCGCATGTTGGGCGAGCGCGCGGCTGTTCAAGTGGTGAAGTCGCCGCTGGCGGCTCTTCCTCTAGGAGGTGCACATAGGGAAGGCAGGGATGGGGGTGCAGTCGGAACTTGAGCAAGATTGCCAGGCCATTGTGGGTGATGGTGTCTTGTCGAACCACTCTCTTCGTTCGACAAAATTTCGAAGGTTTCCGGTTCCTAACGAGTGCGACTTGAAACTATCTAACAGCATATCAAAACAATCACTCTGGGGATGGTTTGGTCAACATGTACATTCGTGACACCTTCGTGCCACATGAACGAAAACGGTCGTCTGCGACGTGTGAGCGAAGCTGTTGGAGAGTCAGCTGGCAGATCATTCCGATCACGCTCGGACATTCGTCGAGAGCTTCAAGGACTGCTTGGGGTCTCTGATGGGTACGGCACCGTCACGTCAGAGACGACTGTCCGGCTCTGGAGATCTGATGACCAACGGCCTTCGCTGAACGCCGTGCTGGAAAACCCACGCTGCCTCGTGGCTTCACGTGGCTGCTCTCCAGTCGCGGATTCCCGCCACATGGCTGTCGGGAATGGGTCCACAGGTGAGCCTGTTGCTCGAGCACAGCGATGGCGGGTTGCAGAATAATCCAAGAATCCAGCGATGGACAGATGCGTCCGCCAAAGATCGCTGAGACGCAAATGGAAATCGCCTGCACGGCCGCAACGACGCTCTCATTCTCGAACCTGCCGACTCGGCTTCACTCGCTCCGCCTTTCGCCATGAAGTTCTTCAACTGCGTCGTTGCTGCAAGCTTCTTCGTGCAGAGCGCGCGGGCGTCTGACAAAATCCACGCAAGTGTCCATCGCGCCCTCCAGACGGACGGCGCTGTCAACATTCTCGTTTCCTTCAAAGACGGCCCGCAAGCAGCTCTCAACCGAGTCGAAGTTTCGAATGAAGCTCGTGCACGGGAAGATCGCGTTGTAGCCGTCGTCGAATCTCTCGAGCAGCACGCCCAGCAGTCGCAGAAAGAGGTGCTCGAGCTTGCGGCCAAGTACAAAGGTTCGGAAGCACGAGGAGGTGGTGCTGGATCAGAGAAACTTCTCGACGACGCAAGCAGCTTCTGGCTTACAAACCAAGTGTGGGTCGCGAATGCCAGCGCCAAGTTTGTACAAATGGTCAGCGCGCTTGACACCGTCACCCAGGTGTACAAAGACGAAGTTGTGCCGTTTACGGAGCCAAACATGGAGGATGAGATCAAGAACGCAGTAATCGAGTACGGAAATGGGTCCATCTTTGCAGGTGCAGACGACGGAACGGATTCAGCCGTCCAATGGGGGATCACCAAGGTCCGTGCTCCCGAGCTTTGGACTCAAGGCATCACCGGCAAGGGCGTCGTGATCGGCAGTATCGACACCGGAGTACGATCCACCCACGAGACCCTCAAAGCGACTTTTCGCGGCGAGTATGGCTGGTACGATGCGATCGGACAGCACGCTGAGCCCTACGACGACGTCGGACACGGAACCCACACGCTTGGGACGATGGTTGGTCAGTCGGGGTATGGTGTTGCGCCAGGAGCAACGTGGATGTCATGCAAGGCCTGCAGTCCCGATGGCTGCCTTGGCTCGGCTCTCGTCAAATGCGCTCAATGGATGACTTGCCCAACAACCACCACCGGTACCCGCAACTGCACGAAGGCTCCTCACGTGATCAACAACAGTTGGGGTGGTGGGAAGAGCTTGTCATACTTCAGCGATGCGATCGACGGTTGGCGCAAGGCAGGAATCATTCCCGTCTTCTCGAATGGAAACGGTGGACCGGGTTGTGGCACAGTGAGCTCTCCAGCCGACCTCACCACGGTGATTTCTGTCGGCGCAACAGACCGCAACGACGTTCTTGCTTCATTTAGTAGCAAGGGACCTGCCCAAAACGTCATCAAGCCAGACATCTCCGCCCCTGGAGCTCTCGTTCGGTCTGCTCTACAGACGGCGGACAGTGCCTACGGTCTCATGTCTGGAACAAGTATGGCTGCTCCGCACGTGGCTGGCGTCGTGGCGCTCATGCTGAGCCAAAACTCGTCTTTGTCGTTCGATGATGTTGTTTTGCTTCTGCGAGGAAACAACCAGGCGTCGGGATTGAAGGCAACCGGCGCAAACTGTGGAGGCATCAGCGAGGCCGCCTTCCCAAACAACGTCTACGGTGCTGGTCGTCTTGACGCTGCACTCGTTTTCGAGAAACTTGTCTCACTGAAGCCCACACCCGCTCCGACTCAAGCACCGGTACCTGCCCCAACGCAAATTCCGACGTCACCACCATTCCAGCAACGCTGGCCAGCACAACAACAGCAGCAGATCCTCATTCAGCCAGCGTCAATCCCACGTGACGCAGGATCGCTTCCTACTGATTCGAGCGTCTTGGGGACAGCAGTAGCAGCAGATACAGCCGCACTCACTGGAGATTTCTCGTCGACATCAGTGAGCTTCTAGATGAGCTCTCAATGTGTTTGTGTCGTGTCATGCGTGTGATAATCAGTGACACCCAGTCTGTGGTGAATAAAATACTTGTACGTTTGGATCGCTTCGCACAGCCGTCTCAACCTTTTCCTATTCTCGTCCACCCCACAGGTATTCTGGTCTCCCTAGCTGACATATAGATGCCCACTTCCTCATACCTCAAGTGTAGTCCACCGAAGCGACGTTGTCGCCACAAGCGTGGAAGTGCGACTACAAGCCGATTCTAGAATGGCGCAAGAATGGAGCACCAGCGCGTGGGAACACATCAAGTTCTCCGATATCACGGTGTGCGAACCGATAGGCAGCGGGGGCGTGGCACTAGTCCACCGCGGCATTTACCGAAAACGCTCTGTGGCCCTCAAAACTATCGTAAGGCAGCGATGGGCTACTATGCAAGAAATCTTTCTTTGATGAGTTGTGTAGTTTGATCCGCGAGTTGACGAGGCTCTCAAGCAGGAGTTCATGGACGAGCTGCTGGTGATGAGGTAAGGCAGCTACACAGTTAGTTCCACAAAGAAGCTCACAACGAGACGATTCTGGCTTACAGCAAGCTGAACCATCCGAACGTCGTCTCGCTCATCGGCGCGTGCGTGGAGCCTCCCAACATGTGTATGGTAATGGAGCTGTGCGAGACATCGCTCCACCACGCACTTCACTCTTCGACGACTTTTTTCAGCGTGCAACAACTAACGAGGATTGCCGTTAGTTACGAAGCAGATGAGGCGCTGAAGCAGGTCCACTGACACGCTTGGTCATGCTGTAGGAGGACATTGCGAGTGGCATGCGCTTCCTCCATTCCCTCTCGCCGGCAGTTATCCATCGCGACCTCAAAAGTGCGAATGTCCTGCTGGACAAGCGTGGAGTCGCCAAACTCTGTGACTTCGGACTAGTGAGGTGAGGGAACATTGTCATTTGTGGCCCTGAAGTTCATTTGACGAATTCTCCGGGAACTGACCCAGCACCAAGGTCACCTCGGCTGGCACACCGAGCTACATGCCACCAGAGCTGCTCGGCGGCAAGCCGTTCTCCAAGGCTGTCGACGTGTACATGTTCGGCGTGCTACTCTGGGAGATATTCACGCGAGAAGTGCCTTTCCACGGGCTTGACGTCTCTGAGATCCGCCGTCGCGTGCTGGCAGGAGAAAGGCTTCGAGTGCCGACTCTGGACTGCCCGGAGCCATGCCAGAAGCTCATGCGGCGCTGCTGGGACGCCGATCCTGCTCGCCGTCCAACGTTCGACGAGATCCACGACACGCTCTCGAGCGTATCGCATCTTTCGTCCTCGCTCGACGTGGCCTCGAGCTTGATGGAGGACGACGCGCTGGACAGCCTCATGAAGGGCAAGTAGGGTTCAATAGATCTCGTTTAATAAAACTTCATTTCAGCGGCTGACTCAGGAGCGATCTCTCGGGAGCGTGTCGAGTGCGAGCTCGTGCCAGCGGTCGACTTTTTCCTCGGCCCACCCGACCGCCTCCACTGCAAGCACAAAACCACAGATTGGCCACCTCATACAGACCATATACAACTGTGCAGAGCGCGTACATTCGCCGTTGCTCTCATCCAGATCGATGACGCCCTTGGGCACGTCGATCTCTGCAAGAAAGAGACGTTAGAGAGAGCCTCAGACAGGTTGTCATTGCCGTGGACGATACCGTCGTCCGAGAGGGCGTCAGCGATCCAGGCCTCGTCGACGATGTCGAGGTAGTGGCGCTTAGGGAAGACCGAGAGCAGCTTGCTGTCCTAAAGGCCATAGCGTCAGTCTTGGCGCCGTGACGGACGTCGGCGAGGACAACGCTCACCACGTTGGCGCTCATTTTTACTGACTTCTCAGGCCAAGTTGGGGTATAATTTACATTTATGTAACACCTAATTAAATATATTACTGCCATGGACAATGTTGTACCACACTCACGAGATGTACCCAAGATTGAACCATCACTCCAGTTATTTTGGTGTGCAACTGGTGTGGCGAATCCGATCAGCGGCTCATTGTGACAACGACCCGATCGATGGCGGACCAAGCGACCCGTGGAACGAAGCGCCAGCCTCGACGCCCGCGCAAGGAGCTCATGCCCGAGGTGCGCATCTCCAAGACGCTCGCGTGGGCGCTGCGTCACGGCGCCGAGGAGCTCGGGCTCGACATGCGGCCGTCGGGCTACGTTCCGCTCGCGCAGCTGCTGAGCAAGCCCAAGTTCAAAGCCATCACGGAGGCGCAGATCATGGAGGTCGTGCGCACGAACGACAAAAAGAGATTCGCGTTGGCGACGGACGAGACCGGAGATATCAAGTACATTCGCGCGAACCAGGGCCACACGCTGCAGATTGTGCAGGATGAGGAGCTGCTCACGGTGGTTGAGGATCCGTCTGAGCTCGAACAGTGCATCCATGGGACTTACACCAAGTACTGGGAGAGTATCCTGGAGAAGGGTCTCTCGCGTATGTCGCGCAATCACATCCACATGACACCGGCCGAAGTCACGGGTGGTGAGGTGGTCAGCGGCATGCGCACGAGCTGTGACTTGCTGCTGTGCATTGACCATGCAAAGGCCATGGCGGACGGCATCAAGTTCTATCGATCGAGCAATAACGTCATTCTAAGCCCCGGTTTCGGCGAGACAGGTGCTATCGAACGCAAGTATTTTATTAAGGCTGTGACCCCATCAGGTAAACTAGTCTACGAAGCGACGGAGTAGATACACCAGAAAATATGATCACTCGCACAACTCCAACTTACAAAACCCACTTTTGCTCTCATTGGTTGTTGGAGGCTTCGCCTTCGGAATCGTCGCTGTCGAGCTGATCGCCGAACTCAAGATCCACGTCGTCGGCATGGGGACTGCAGCGTGGATCGCTGCAAAACGGGTTAATCTCTTCTCGGTCTTCGTCCTCAACACGATCGAAGTGCTCGTGCTTACGCACGTAGCGCCCACGAAGCGCAATGCCAATCGACACGAGCGCCAAACAGGCCGGAATCGTGAAAAGCCAGTTGGAGACCTCCCCAATGCGCTTGCGTTTTGGTGAAGTCGCACTAGCTGACACAGCTTGCGCCTGCTGCTGAGGGGAGACGAGGATGCCTTGCTCACCTGGATGCTCATTTCTTTTCGGGTGAATCTCGACAGACTCACCAACGGTTCCAGAGGGAAGTGGAGCTGGCGCTGGAGTGGTGACGGATGGGGCGGTCCAGCTCTCTTTGCTGAGCTGTCCGTGCACCGAGTACGAGTGGGCGTCACGGGGATCTTCACATGTGTGTGGATCGACGCACACGAAGCAGCCTCGACGTAGCGCGAGGATCTCCGACGCACGACAGTACTCGACCACGTCTGGATCAGGAAGCACGAAGACGCAAGCAGAAGACTGCACCCAGCCGTCGTCGCACGACTTGACTCGTGCACAGACGACGCGTCTAGAGTACAGGCACGACACCAGCGAAAAGACCGCCGTGAGGCTTGAGCGGGCTCGCATTCTCCGGTACGCAGGTCGCGCTGAGCAATGATGTGGAACTAGGACAACGATCTTTCCAAATCTGAGATGTGCGCAAAAACTATATAAATGCATACTAGTCATGAAATCCAAAATGATTAATCAAATACTATTAGAAATAACGTCCAAACATTATATTAAAATAGCATACACTGTAATAAAGAATCAAAATCAATTCTTACAGGCTTGTTCGACCATGAACAGTCGCCGCTTTGCTCAGACTAAATTCTCGACTGTCTCCACGAAAAAGCCATGGTATCTTGCATCCCCATCGACCAGCTTTGCTCCAGAGATGTGACTAGCGCTTCATTGTAGACGACGACGCTCTCTGAAGAGCACGAGCGAGAGCTCAAGAAGATCTTTGATGACTACGATCAGGTCTCCAGGCGACGCGAAGCCGCCGATTTCACTTTCTACGTTTCTGACATGTTGTCTTTGCCCAATAGAACGGGTCCGGCGACATCGACATTGACGAAGTAAGGTTACGTGATCTGTATCAGCCTCGCGCAGTGACAAGAATGCCCTTTCACAGCTTCGAGACATCGCTGAAGATCTTGGTGAGCCACTGTCCGAGGTCGAGCTGCAGTACCTGACCAAGGAGTTCGACTCCGACCAGAGGTTTGCATTTCTTCTGCGTACAATTCACGAGAGATTCAGCTAATGACGTGTATGTACGTCAATATCTGCAGTGGAAGCATCAGCTGGGCCGAGTTCATCTCGTGGTGGAAGCTTCCTTTCTAGACTCGGCTTCATGACAGTTCCTAACTGAAATGTAGCCACTTCAACCTGGTCACAGACGAAACGGGTCTGTGACCCGTTTCGTCTAATCTATTTGGATCGACTGGCGGTTGCGTCGGTTGCGGGAGCCCCGTGGTCCCATTTCCGAAACGCACTCGCTTCAGTCGCTTCGACGCCCATGCGACGCAGCTCGCATCTCGTATATATAGCGCTCCCGCTCTCCAACGGCATCGCCTTCTCTTCGTCGCACATGCCGAGCCTCTCGTCACCGCGCCCTTGACACGCCGTGTTGCGGGTCATTGCGGTACAGCACCCGCCCTGCCTGTCTTTCAGTGACGCTGGGATCCCGAGGCCGGAACCACCCTCCTCGTCCGAGTTTAGACTGCGAGTGCCTCGGTCCTCGCTCCTCCCCTGCGGCGTAGGGCTCCACACATCGCCTCGAGCCGAGTCCACCGCCAGAGACACCATGGCGAGCAAGCGCGAGCGCTCGGCGCCGGTGCTGCTGAGCGATGGTTTCCAGATCAACAGCTGCACGTTCCATGTCGACGCCAAGTACAAGCCGATCGACGCCATCGGCCAGGGCTCGTACGGCGTCGTCTGCTCCGTGCGCAACGCCGAGACTGGCGAGAAGCTCGCGATCAAGAAGATCACGCCCATGGCCGGCGACGAGTGGGACGCGACCCACACGCTGCGTGAGATCCGGCTCATGCGCTGTCTCGGAGCCCACGAAAACGTACAGCGTCTGTGGGTTTTTTGAGGAGCTGCAACTGAGAACTAAAAGGTTTATCATTTGCGTGACAGATCATCTCGCTCAAGGACCTGAGCATGCGCGAGGACAAAGATGAGCTGTACATGATGATGGAGCTCGCCGACACAGACCTGCACCGCCTCATCCAGAGCTCGTGTCCGTTGACCGAAGGCCACATCCGCGTGGTCATGTTCCAGATCCTCTCGGGCGTCAAGGCCATGCACGACAACGGCGTGCTCCACCGCGACCTCAAGCCCGGCAACCTGCTGCTCAACAAGGACTGCGAGCTCAAGGTCCGCTGGGGCGCTCTCTTTAGTTGCTTAGCCTCCGATTGACTCGTCGGTTTGTAGATCACTGACTTTGGGCTCGCGCGAATGATCCCTCGCGACCCACAGGCCAACGAAGTGAGCGCGGACCCTACGGCGTCGGTCGTCTCGCCCATGACCGAGTACGTGGTCACGCGCTGGTACCGCCCGCCGGAGCTCATGCTCGCGCCCAACGGCTGCTACGACGGAGCCGTCGACATGTGGTCGGTTGGCTGCATCCTCGGCGAGCTCGTGTCGCGGAAGCCCATGTTTCCGGGTACAGACTTTATGGATCAGCTCACGCGCGTGTTCAAGGTCGTGGCGATCCCGGACAAGGACCACCGCGGGTACGCGGTCGAGAAGGACGCACTCAAGTTCCTGCAGTCGCTACCGCCCACAGCGGAGAACGCGGTGGAGAAGCACTTCAAGAACGCGCCGCCACTCGCTCTGGATCTCATGAAGAAGCTTCTCTGCTTCAACCCACGCGAGCGGCTCTCGGCCGAAGAAGCGCTCGCGCACCCGTTCTTCGAGGGCGTGAAAGAGGAGTGGGGCGAGATCGCAGAGCTTCGGCTCGGCCACTCGCTCGAGTTCGCTTTCGAGCAGCAGTCGCTGCCGCTCACGACGCTGCGCCAGTTCATCTGCGACGAAGTGCGCGCGTTCCGCGAGCGCGACGACGCCGAGCGACAGAAACGCAAGGAGAGCAAGCTCGGCGAGAGCAAAGGCGAGGCCAAGGAGCCGTCGAACCAGCACGCGAGCGAGAAGGAGAAGCAGGCGCTGCGCATGGCCAACGACATGTCCGCTGGTCGAGGGTTCACGCTCAAAGGCTGCGACTTCAACGTGCCGCCGCAGTACAAGCCACTGCAAGTGCTGGGCGAAGGCTCGTACGGGATCGTCTGGTAAGGTGGAGCGTCATGCTGAGGATCGTGTCGTCGGCTGATCTTGGTGTGCGCCACAGTGCGGCGACGGACACAACGACCAAGCAGAACGTCGCGATCAAGAAGATCACGCCAATGGCCGGCGACGAGTGGGACGCCAAGCACACGCTTCGTGAGATCCGGCTCATGCGGTACTTTGGCCACCACCCAAACGTACGTGGCAGAGATGCGTGACAGTGCCGACTCCAAAGGGCTCACTTGTCTCTCTGGATGCAGATCGCATCGCTGCAAAACCTGAGCACGTGCACGGAGAAGGACGAGCTGTACCTGATGATGGACCTCGTGGACACGGATCTCCACCGGCTCATCCAGAGCAAGACCAAGCTGGAGGAAGCGCACATCGCGTACGTGACATGACCTCTTCTCGTGGAGGTCTTTGCTAAATGAGGTGTGGACGTGCAGGGCGATCATGTACCAGCTCCTGTGCGGCGCCAAAGTGCTCCACGAGAACGGCGTGCTGCACCGCGACCTCAAGCCCGGGAACATCCTCGTGAGCAAGAACTGCGACGTCAAGATCACCGACTTCGGGCTGTCTCGCTACATCCCTCAAGGTGGCCGCAGCGGCGGGCCTTCGGCCAAGCACGCGAGCCACGAGAAGGGCAAGGACCTCATGACCGAGTACGTTGTCACGCGCTGGTATCGCGCGCCGGAGATCATGCTCGCGCCCAACGGCACGTACGGCGAGGCCATCGACATGTGGTCCATCGGCTGCATCTTCGGCGAGATACTCAACCGCAAGCCCATGTTCCCCGGCTCGGACTTCATCGACCAGCTCACGCGAGTCTTCAGCGTGCTGCCGGTGCCTCCGGCCGACAAGCGCGGCTACCACGTCGAGGGCGACGCGCAGAAGTTCCTCGACGGCCTCGCGGCCTGCTCGCCGGACGCGATCACGAAGCTCTTCCGCAAGGCGTCCGCTGAGGCCGTGAGTCTGCTGCGTCGCCTGCTGTGCGTGAACCCAGAGCGCCGCATCAACGCCAAGCAGGCGCTCGCGCACCCGTACTTCAAGGCGATTCGGACACAGCTGGGCGAGCCGCCCGAGTTCCAGGTCGCCAAGGCCTTCGACTTCGAGTTCGACTACCAGGAGTTCCCGCTCGCCAACCTGAGACAGCTGATCCAGGACGAAGTCCAACTGCTCCAGCAAGAGCGAGGCGGCGACGTGGCCGCCACGAAGGACAAGAAGGTTCCCCACGGCTCCGAGAAGCAGCCAGCGACAGACGCCCACGAGAACGAGTCTTCCAAGGGAGGCGCCGAGCACCCGACGAAGGCCGTGACGGCGTCGCCGATTACTGCGTCCACTGTGGCCGTGACGGCCAAGCCTGCCCACCACTCGCAGCAAGACGAGAGCGACGGCGAGCGAGACGAGGACGTGTCCGTGGTCGACAACGGACCCGCCGAGTTCCTCACGCACAAGGCCAAGGGCGACACGTACGAGCACAAGCCGGAGTCGGATGACGAGGAGTCGGTCGTCTCCGAGGCGTCGAGCGGACGCGTGCAGCAGCAGAAGCACCACACGCCGTCGGCGGCGGCGGTCGCGCATACGGCTTCCCACGACCAGAAGAAAGCGCCGGCCGACCCTCAGGACGACGACGACGACGACGAGCAAATCCCCGAGGAGATCATCCAGGTCGAGCGGTCCAAGCGGCCCGTGAACGGCAAGCTCGAACGCCCTCGCAGCGCGACAGGCACGGCCGCGAGTGCCGCCGCGGCACGACGAGTAGCGGCCGCCGCGACGACCCACCGCGACAGTCGGGACGAGGACCACGGACGGCCCCACGCGAGTTCGCAGCGCTCGACTTCGACCACCAACGACGCGTCCACCGAGCGCTGGGCGCGGCCAGCACCCGTGCGAACCACCACGACCGTCACGAGCAGCGGCGCCACGGCGATCCTCAAGAAGCCCACGCCGACACACGCGACGTCGCGCCTGGCGTCGTCCCGCACAACACCGTCGTCGTCGACAGCGTCCACGTCCAACCAGGCGTCCACGGCGTCGCTGCACTCGCTCAAGGACGGCGACGAGAAGAGCGACGCGTACCGCCACCCGGAGAGAGCGTCGACGACAGCTGCAACGCGCACCGCCACGGTCCGAAGTGGCCTGTCGGGGTCAACCTCTGCGAAGGAGATCCTTCCGGACGGCTGGGTCAAGAAGATCCACTCCAAGTCGGGCCGCGAGTACTACTACGACACGCAGAACAAGGTGTCGTCGTGGAAACACCCGTCCAAGATGGACAACATCTTCGGCGGCAGCAGCCACCACAGCGAGGCGACCAGCAGCCGCACAGCGACTACTGCATCGACGACGTCGAGCCGCCGAGCCGTCTCGTCCTCAGCCTCTGGCGTGAGAGACCCCACCATCTCGCCGTCTTCGTCCTCGCTTGTCGGGTCGTCTGGGGGTCCGTCCAGTGGGTCCAGCAAAGAGACCGCTCTCCCGAAAGACTGGGAGCGCCGCACGGACCCCAAGACCGGGCGGTTATTCTACGTCAACCTCGTGACGAAGAAGGCGTTCGCGCGCCTGCCGCCGTCCGTCTGCGCGTCGATCCTGACGACGGGCCGCGAGGCCTCGACGGCCAAGAAGCTCTCGTCGACCGCGACGACGACGCACGACGCTGCCAAGAGGAAGACCGTGCCGCAGAGCCCCGCGTTCTCGCAAATGTCGTGGCAAAAGAAGACGCCGACGGCCACGACGGCGCGGTCGAGCCACGCGCCAGAAGAGTAGACGCACTACTATGATAGACCATCGACCTCCAATGTCTCGTTCGCTCCGTAGGTTCTGCTAGCTTACCCCTCATACACTTTCTCTGCTCGCGTGCCCACTCATGTTGTCTCCAACAGCGTACCATTGCACGCGTTGTCGTCGTGGTACACGACGTTCTTGCCGAAGCGCAGCCTGCCACTCAGCGCTACTGTAGCGCTCGATATTAATACCCGACCGAGTGGGCGGAGCACGCGACGCCTTCACCTGCAATCTCATTTTCGATATTTCCTGATTTCGCCGGAGTCAAGAGAGGAATGCAATTGACCTGTGGTCACAGAATAGTTAACTCCACTCAATGCTCAGCCCGTCCAGTCCAAGTTGATCTGCGCCAGCGACAGAGCCGACGCGCTTCCTCTCTCTCTGCGAGTTCTCCTACGTGGACTCGCAAAGCGCCGTGTGGAGGATGTAGCGCGCCAGGATCCTGAAACCTTTCACCATGTCACTGAGCTTGCAGAATTCGTTGTCGCCGTGGTAGACCTCGCGACGGCCGAAGCCCAGCAGACAGAGATCGATGCCTTGTCGCTGGAGGTCGCGTACGAGCGGGAGGCTGCCGGTCACAGAGAAGGGCTTGATCTCGCCCATTACAGCCTCGACGGCCTTGGCCAGAGCCGTGTATCCGAGTGAGTCGATCGAACACGCGATTCCCTCGGCCACTTCTCCCACGAACTCGAGCTCGAGTCGGCCAGGTTGGTGGTACGAAGAGCTCGGGCCTCGTAGCCCCTCGAGTACGGACAGGTCTGCGTTGAGCTGCTGGATGAACGCACGAAGCTTCGTCTTGGTCTGCGTACGATAGAAGCACGCTCGTCGGTCACACAAGTAAACTCGAAGAACCTCGAAAACGCGAAACGTACGTCGTCGATGTCGTAGAACGGCGTGAGGCGGATGTCTCCGACGATCGTGGCCCACGGCGGACTGAGACGTACAAAGATGATGAGAAACGCACCACCCAATACGCTCAAACCACTCACTCACATTTGGTTGAGGTCGTTGGGTGAAGACTCGATTCGCGCAGGCTTCATGCTCGACGGACACGGGAAGCCGTATACTAGTTCCTGCGAGTGCTGCTTATATTCTTCATAGAAGAACTCCTGGAGTTTGGCCAGTGCATCCATCGCCAACTCAATGGCGTTGACGCCAGCACTCGGGAGACCACTGTGGGCGAGCTTGCCAGTGGCTTTCAGACTCCAGATCATACCACCGGCCATACCGATGCACGGCTGGCTGTCACCAACGTCGAGCCAGATCACAGGGCCGTTCTTGATGAAGTCAAGTCGACCAGACTTCATCAGCTCGTCCACTCCAACGCCGGGTATCTCCATGTTCTCTTCCGCGGCGATGAGCACACACACGACCTGACTCCTCAACGGCACTCGCGTCTTCGCCAACTCGATGAAGAGCTGCGTCAGCAGCGCCACGTGGCCCAGACAGTCCGTCGTCCCACGACCATACAGCTTGTCACCCTCCACCACAAGCGTGAACGGATCCCGCTCCCACGTCTCAGGGTTCGCTGGCACCACGTCCAAATGAGACCCCACGAAGGCGACGGTCTTGTCGCTGGCCGCGGAGTCCGGGTGGACGTACTTGATGATCACGTTGCCTCGACCGGCGACGAACTCGATTCGTTCGACGTGTAGGAGGCCTCCGTTGTGGGCGAGATGTGGCTCGAGCGCGTGGAGCACGAAGTCGGAGACGAGGTTTTCTTGCGGGATGAGGCCGAGACTCGGCGCGTCCTGGACGTTGTCCTGCTCAGATCGAGGCGTGTGTTAGCAAACTGGGCGTGGCAGCCAGCAGCAGCGCGAGACCCGACCGCGACGGAACTGAGCTGTCGCAGCAGCGCCATGTACGCCGCCTCGTCGAGCACGAGCTCCACCAGCGTCGACGCCATCGCCGCGGGTGTCTCTCTTGCTGTCGTCGAGTGTTTCGAGGCACTTGGCGTGCTTTGATGTGATGAGCGCCAGCGTGGCAGACGCTTGGGATGAGAAACCAGATCCTGCCGACTAAACACGTGATGGTCACTTTGAGTGAGACGAAGCTGGATCTTCGCTCGGACAACGATAGGAACCGCAAGCGATGGGCTTTGGCGATGGGACACCAGTAAGGCTGATCATCCAGTACCTACCGCCTGAGACGGCACGAAAAGGTTCTTTTTCGAATGCGCCAATTGGTTATGAGGTTACGAACAAAACCAGTCTCACCCGAAGCGGAATCAGATATGCTACTATTCTTGTGGAGGTTACCAGAGCGACCGCATGGAGCGGCGCACATCACGGCTGATACGACGCAGCGCCAGCAGCCACTGTACTCATTTTTTCAAGGGGTCGACGCTTCGACATTGATCACATACTGTGCGAGGATCTTCATGGCGTTGGCCATGTCGCTGAGCAGACAGTACTCGTTGTCGCCATGGTACACATAGCTCTTGCCGAAGCCAATGAGCGTGAGGTCGAAGCCCGCGCGCTGCAAGTCACGCACGAGAGGCAAACTCCCACTCACCGCGAACGCCTTGGCCTCGCCCGTGACCGTTTCGATGGCCTTCACCAGCGACTTGTAGCCGACCGAGTCGAGCGAGCACGCGATACCTTCGTAGTACTCAGTATCGAACTTGAACTCGATCTTGCCCGGCCAGTTCTCGAGCGGCAGGTTGTACTTGGAGCTCGGACCGCGCTTGCCTTCAAGAGACGTGACATTGGCGTTCAGCGACTCGGCGAATGCGGTGACTTTGGTCGTCAACTGAGGTGTATAATGCCACATGCTTAGTCGACGGAGATCAAAGATATTGATGGAAGGATACGCACACCGTTAATCGCGTAGAACGGCGAAAGGCGGATGTCACCCGAAATTTTGACCCATGGTGGACTGTTTGTAGATACGACTCGTGAGATCGAGGTGCTTCCCACAACAAACTATAGCAGTCCTCGCACATTTGGTTGAGGCCATTGGGCGAGGACTCGATTCGCGCAGGCTTCATGCTCGACGGACACGGGAAGCCGTACTCCAGCTCACGCGGGTGCCGTTTGAACTCCTCATAGAAAAACTCCTGAATCTTCGTTAGCGCATCCATGCCGAGTTCAATGGCGTTGATGCCCTGATTAGGTAGACCGCTGTGGAAGAGCTTGCCCGTGGTCTTGAGACTCCACGTGATCGCACCTGCCGTTCCGACGCAGGGCTGCGAGTCGGAGCAATCGATCCACATCACAGGACCGTTCTTGAGAAAGTCGATCTTGCCCGACTCCATGAGCGTCTCGACGCCGACGCCCGTGATCTCGCTGTTCTCTTCTGATGCGATCAGTACACAAACGACTTGGGCCTTTAGCGGAATGCGGCGTTTCGACAGCTGAATAAAGAGCTGGGTCATCAAAGCGACATGGCCAAGGCAGTCGGTCGTGCCGCGGCCGTAGAACTTGTTGCCTTCAACGACGAGTGTGAATGGATCGCGCTCCCAACTTTCAGGATTTGCCGGCACGACGTCCATATGGGAGCCGACGAAGGCGATCGTCTTGTCGCTCTTCTCGGCGTCAGGATGCACATACTTGATGATGACATTGCCGCGGCCAGCGACGAACTCGACGCGTTCCACGCTCAGCAGACCTCCGTTCTTGATGAGATGAGGCTGCAGCTCGTCCAGAACGAAGTCAGAGACGAGGTTTTCTTTTGGAATCAGGCCCAGTCCTGGCGCGTTTTGAACTCCCTCCTACAACCCAAAGCAGCTTCAGAATGTTTCCTTGCTGACACCAGCGGCGACCGATCACCTACCGCGACGGAAATGAGCTTGCGCAGCAGATCCACAAAGGCGCTTTCGTCGAGAGTAAGCTCGGCCAGCGCAGACGACATGACTGATCTCTGTGGACGATTTGCGAATGACGCACGTCGACCATGTCGAGTAAGACAGCACGTCACAAGATTAAGTACACGCGATCTGATTATGCTTGGAGGGCTCCACAGGAGTAATCACAGCACACGTCACAGATTGCCCTCAGGTGTTCAACGTGCGAGAGACACTACAGTACCTAAGGCAATCAACGCGCACCAACTTGCTTCCTCATCATCCGACTCCTCTGTACACATCACTGCTCAGCCTCGACGTAGCCGATGAAGTTCGTGAGGATGCGAAAGCCCCTCGCCATGTCGCTCAGCAAGCAGTACTCGTTGTCGCCGTGGTACACCACACTGCGGCCAAAGCCCACGAGCGACAGATCAAAGCCCTGGCGCTGGAGATCGCGCACGAGCGGCAGACTGCCGCTGACAGAAAAGGGTTTCGCCTCGCCTACAACGCTCTCGATTGCCCGGTGCAATGCCTAGTAGCCTACTGAGTCGATCGAGCAGGCGATGCCCTCGGCGACTTCGCCGACGAACTGCAGCTCGATCTTCCCGGGCCAGTTCTCGTGCGGAAGACTGTACTTGGAGCATGGGCCTCGATGGCCTTCGAGTGAAGACAGGTCCGCGTTGAGCTTCTCAGCGAATGCACTGAGCTTGACCTTCAACTGCGCAAGAAGGAGTTCGATTCGTTAGAAAACGACAACTTGAATGGCAGACTATCCGATCAACGCACGTCGTCGACGTCATAGAAGGGCGTGAGGCGGATGTCGCCACAGATCTTGACCCATGGAGGGCTGGTCTCAACCACACGAGTGAGTCACGCGCTTGTCATCGGTCATTTTCGTACGTACATTTGATTGAGTCCATTCGGGGACGACTCGATCCGAGCGGGCTTCATGCTCGACGGACACGGGAACCCGTAGACAATTTCCTGCGGATGCTGCTTGAACTCTTGGTAGAAGTACTCTTGGATCTTGACCAGCGCATCCATGCCGAGCTCAATGGCGTTGATGCCAAGGTTTGGCAGACCGCTGTGGAAGAGCTTGCCCGTGACTTTGAGCGTCCACATGATCATTCCCGCCGTGCCGATGCTGGGCTAGCTGTCGCCGTTGTCAATCCACGCCACCGGTGAACTCGATTCGTTCGACGTGTAGGAGGCCTCCGTTGTGGGCGAGATGTGGCTCGAGCGCGTGGAGCACGAAGTCGGAGACGAGGTTTTCTTGCGGGATGAGGCCGAGACTCGGCACGTCCTGGACACGGTCCTGTTGGGGGCGGAGGAAGACGCTTAGAGCACAAGGCATAACTAGGACAATAAGCCGGTCGTCTCACCGCAACGGAAATAAGCTGCCGCAAGAGCTCCACGAACGCACCCTCGTCGAGCGCGAGCTGCTCTAATACCGATGCCGCCATGGTTGCGCCCGCTACACTTGCGAGTCCTCAGAGTCTAGGAAGCACAGCTAAGTCTGATTTGGAAGATGAGCCGTTTGGAGGCGAAGAGAGATCTTCCGATTTCCAAATCACATGTCCTAGTACACGGTAGGATCAACACGTTGCTGCGGTGTTCAAATCCACATCAATTCTGTCTCCTTCGGCACGGGCCACTACCACCTACAAATGCCCATTGTTGAAGAGAGAAACAGAGGGATAACTGTCTTACGCGGTCGAGGCCTCGACGTTGATGATGAAGTGCGAAAGGATCTTCATGGCGTTGGCCATGTCGCTCAGCTGGCAGTACTCGTTGTCGCCGTGGTACACAGAGCTCTTGCCGAAGCCCACGAGCGTGAGGTCGAAACCTCCGCGCTGGAGGTCGCGGACGAGAGGAAGGCTGCCGCTGATGGAGAACGGCTTGACCTCGCCCGTGACCGTCTCAATGGCCTTGGCCAACGACTTGTAGCCGACCGATTCAAGCGAGCACGCGATGCCCTCAAAGTACTCAGTATCGAACTTGAACTCGATCTTGCCCGGCCAGTTCTCGAGCGGCAGGTTGTACTTGGAGCTCGGACCGCGCTTGCCCTCGAGCAACGTGATGTTGGCGTTGAGCGCGTCCGCAAATGCCGTCACCTTCGTTGTCAGCTGTGTTCATCAACGGGTTAGGGTTTAGGGCTGTCTGCTTATTGTACACTACGTGCCACCACCAAGTACGTACGTCCTTCATCTCGTAGAACGGCGAGAGGCGGACATCACCCGAGATCTTGACCCACGGCGGACTACCACACACAGAGAGACGTCAGCAAAGAGATCAAGCTTCGGAAGCGTTCGTCACAATCACATCTGGTTGAGGCCGTTCTGCGACGACTCGATGCGCGTGGGCTTCATCGTCGACGGGCACGAGAAGTTGTAGTCCTTCTCCTGCGGCAACGGGCCAAACTCCTGGTAAAAGTACTCCTGGACCTTGGTGATCGCGTCCATGCCGAGTTCAATGGCGTTGATGCCGAGGTTTGGCAGGCCACTGTGGAAGAGCTTGCCCGTGGCCTTGAGACTCCACGTGATCGCGCCGGCCGTACCAATGCACGGCTGCGAGTCCGAGCAGTCGATCCAGATGACCGGGCCATTCTTGATAAAGTCGATCTTGCCCGACTCCATGAGCGTCTCGACGCCGACGCCCGTGATCTCGCTGTTCTCTTCTGATGCGATCAGCACGCACACGACCTGCGTCTTGACCGGCACCTTGCGCTTGGCGAGCTCGATGAAGAGCTGCGTCATGAGCGCGACGTGGCCGAGACAATCGGTCGTGCCGCGGCCGTAGAGCTTGTCGCCCTCGACGGCGAGCGTGAACGGGTCACGAGCCCAGCCCTCCGGGTTGGCCGGCACGACGTCCATGTGTGAGCCCACGAACGCCAGCGTCTTCTCGCTGGCCGCGGCATCCGGGTGGACGTACTTGATGATGACGTTGCCGCGGCCGGCGACGAACTCGACGCGCTCCACGCTCAGCAGCCCGCCGTGCTTCTCGGTGTACGGCTCGAGCGCCTCGAGCACGAAGTCGGAGACGAGGTTCTCCTGCGGGATGAGCCCGAGGCTCGGTGCGTTCTGGACTTTGTCCTGCGAGACAGGAAGCGTGAGCTTGCGGAGACCGCGGGAGGCCGGAGACGGCGCATTCGAACCGCGACGGAGATGAACTTGCGCAGGAGCTCGACGTACGCGCTCTCGTCGAGCGTGAGCTGCGCAAGGGCGGACGACATGGCGGGAGGAAGAGCGAGGGAGGCTTCCGCTTGTTCGTCGACGAAGTGGAAATGACATGCGACCACAAAACAGAAGGACCGCACGTGCAATTTCTTCATGAAACGATTGAAGTGTAACAATGACCGAATACCATTTTTGCCATGGTAATTCTATCATAAAAAGTTACAAGTAGCTAATCGTTTTCGGAGAGGTACCCATCCTCAGAAGACCCGGAAGCAGAGAATGGGAAACTGTACCAAAGATGCGGTACATGGGTGCTTGTTTGGCGTACAGTGCAGCTCACGGGATCATGGTGAGCTGGAGAGCAGCTTCCCGGTCCTCAGGCGCCGCGTAGACCCGAGCGCGCGCCGTCACCACCGTCGCCGCGGCTCCTCGCGTCAGTCTGGTCGACGGGTCCAGTCGCAGCGTCGTCGTGTGTGCGTGGGCTGCGTGCGACGTCTCGGCGCGACTGCGATGCCGCGACTCCACGAGCTTGACCGATTTTGTCACGGCGAGGCTCGTGAGCCAGTAGCAAAGGAGGATCGCGCCGTGCGAGGCGACGACTGACGTCTTCGACCCCGATATGACCGGGTGCTGGCCTGCGCTCAAGTTCTCGTCCGTGCGGAAGTACGCGGCTGAGCCCATGCCGCTGTAGTGGGTGCCGCACACGGCCACGCCCATGATCAAGGCGCTCGAGACGCGAAGCGCGTCGTTATTCGGCCAGAACGTGTGCTAAGAGGGGCGTCCTCGTCAGTCGTGGTGATGATGAGGAAGGAAGCGGAACGTACGGCGCGAAAGAGGATCCAGAAGGCTGCGTTCGCTGTGCCGAACGCGATCACACACGAGACGACAACGATTCGCCCGTCCAGTTCCATACGCGCGTTCGTGCGCTGCGCTGACATGCCGAGATAATGCATCCCTAGCACTCCCACCGCTGCGCAGAGGCCCCCGCAAAGAATACGCCACAATCGAGAGAAAAGCGCCGTGCACTTTCGGTCAGTGAAAGCAACATCAGTTGGAATGGTTAGAACAATGGCCTTCGATCCAGGTCCTCACCTTGATGCGTCGTGCGACCGTGCTCTTCCGAACGATGTTTTTCATTTTGCTTTTGGCAAGATCTTTCACCTGGTCGATCAAAACGAAAAAATGAGATCGCGCCAAAAAGCACAACGTGAGGAGCATTACGAGCAGATTCTTGCGGCGATCAGCCTCAATTTCTAAGAAGAATGGATCTGTTGAGGCGATCTTGAGGCCGACGAACACACCCATGACGGGGAAAATAAATGAGACGATCGTGAGCCCGAGATCAAATTGCATTTCAAGTGCTGTGCCGTCGTCTAACACGAGCTCAAGTGCCGTCATGCCCGTAAAATGAGTACACCAAATGCCGCAGCCACCGAGCGTGAGCGCCGAAAGTGCCATCAGTGTAAACTTCGTGCCCTGCGCATCGTATTGTCGCCACTGTTCCATCAGCTGAATTGCTAGCGAAACGATCAATTGTGTCACTGATAAGAAGCCACGTTGCGAGGACATTGGCCACGCACTGCAAAAGCTGCCTGTTACCGAGATAAGATACGACAGCGCAATGGAGGACGGCGACCAATGCTGCGAGATGTGATCGTTGACTCCCATGATCATGGGAGAGCGAGCGACTCGAGTTGGTGTAATTTCTGTCCCGAGGCCTCTCGTTGCCGTGCTACTTAGTCTTCTCTTGAGTTCCTTGGCTGATCTTCCAGAAATCAAAAATAGGTCTGCGATCGGACGGAAGTCGGAGGGAGGTCACCGGGAATCGTGAAACACAGCGAGAAGGGTTGAGTCAGACTCAACGCGGGTAAATTTGGCTACCTGCTTCTTCCTGTCGTGCTTCCCCAGCTCACCAGTTCGAGTGACCAACGCCATATCTTGGTAGCATCTACTGTTATTTCTGCTCTTCCTTTACTTGACCAGGCTGCTTCACCACGTTGGTTCGAATAAGCAACTCCCTGGTACGGCGGCGTCTACTATTCCTGCATCCCCGCAGATCGCTTTCCCGTCTCATCTTTGGCGATGTAGATCTTGGGACGAGAGGTAACCGTCGTGACTGCTGTGAATCACCGACTCAAGCCACTCTTCGGGGTGGCATTAGCCCCAGAATGTTTCTCTTCGCTGCGCGCCTTCGCTTCAGTGAGCCGAACCGACTTGGTTACCCCGAGGCTTGTGAGCCAGTAACATATGAGGATCGAGATGTGAGAAGCGACGATCGAGGTCTTGGCGCCGTAGGAGATAACGCGTCGACTGGGTATAGCTCTCGGCCGAATAGACGTACGTCGCGGCACCCATTCCGATGTAGTGCGCATCGCAGACAGCGACACCCATAACAAGCGCGCTGGCAACCCGGAGCTTGTCGCTGTTGGGCCAGAAAGTATGCTACCGTGCCCATCCATTCAGAAGTATCAGCACAGGATTCACTGCGTCCGCCAAGTTTCAAAGCTCCCTCACGCACCGCCCGGAAGAGGATCAAGAAGGCCGCGTTGGCGTCCCAAACGCGATCACGCATGACAGCGCGACGACGTCAGTGCGGAACACCATGGTTGCGTTCGTACGCTGCGCTGACATGCCGATGTAGTGCATGCCCAGCACACCGAGGGCCGCGAAGATGCCGCCGCCGAGAATGTGCCAGAGGCGAGAGAACAGCGCGGCGCGCTGGATGTGGCGAATCGAGACGCGTTTGTTGACAATATTTTTCATCGAAGCTCTCCCCACGTCCTTCGCCTGTTCGGGTCCCGCTAAGCTTGCAAGAACTGTCACTGCTATTGTGTAAGGGGACATGCCAGGAGCTTCTTCCGTCGCGAGGCCTCCACCTCGAGGAAGAATGGATCTGTCGAGGCGATCCTGAGCCCAACAAACACGCCAACGACGGGGAAGAGGAACGAGAGGATTGTCAATCCCACTTCGAAGTGGAACTCGAGCGACGTGCCGTCAGTGAGCACGAGATCGAGCGCGTTCATATCTGTGAAGTGCGTGCACCAAATACTGCACCTGCCGAGCGTGAACGCCGCCAGAGCGATGATCGAGTACTTCACCGACGTCGATTCGTACTGGCGCCATTGCTCCATCAGCTGAATCGCTGTAGTTACCGCACTTAGCCTCAGTTCAATTTGCAAGACCTGAACTGAAATGCGAAACGCAGTGCAGAAGCTGCCGGTGACTGCGATGATAAAGGACAGAGAGATGACCCCTGGCACTCAGTGTTGCGCGATGTCGATCCATTGCAAGGTGTTCTCTACAGCTGAATTATCCGACTGGAAATACCGAGTCGATTGTTGGACTCCGATCTCTGGACGCACCTTGTCGATGGGATTGTGTGCAGAACGTTCTTATTCAGCCCAATAAAGCTCTAACTATGCATGAAACTTGAAAACATCTAAATGGAGTCTTCAAACCGTTACTGAACTAGCATGCAAGGAGAGGCCGACATGCATAGATACTGCTACAATAAACGACCACGCCTCTCTTATGCACTGCAGACCGTACACTCTTCCTCCTCCTCGGGCTCCTCCTGCTTTTGCGTGGCCTGAGTGAGCTGCACAGCAGTCTTGTCGACCGTGAACTGGATGGCGTCGGCCTTCGGGCGCGTTCGCAGGTAGTACATGCCGGTCTTGAGGCCCTTCTTCCACGCGTAGAAGTGCATGGAGGTGAGCTTGCTCACCGTCGGCTCGGCGATGTGCACGTTCAGCGACTGGCTCTGGCAGATGTACGCACCGCGATCGGCCGCCATATCGATCACAGCCTTCTGCTTGATCTCCCACACCGTCTTGTACTTCTCACGGATGTGAGCAGGGATCGCTCGCACGTTCTGGACTGAGCCGTGATCGTGGAGAATCTGGTTGCGGATCTCCGGCGTCCAAATGCCCAGTTCAATGAGCTCCTTCATCAGGTACTTGTTGACGATCGTGAACTCGCCGGCAAGCACGCGGCGGTTGTACATGTTGCTCGTGAAGGGCTCGATCGACTCGTTGTTGCCCAGGATCTGCGCAGTCGAGGCGGTCGGCATCGGCGCCAGCAAAAGCGAGTTGCGGATGCCGTGCTTCTTGACCTTGGCCTTAAGACCGGCCCAGTCCCACAGACCCGACGACGGCGTGACACCCCACATGTCAAACTGGAAGATGCCCTTGCTTACAGGCGAGCCTTCGTACGTGGCGTAAGGACCCTGCACCTCAGCGAGCTCGCACGAGGCCTCCATGGCAGCGAAGTAGAGCGTCTCGAAGATGTGCTTGTTCAGCTCACGAGCTTCGTCGCTCTCGAAGGCGTAGCCCATCTGGATGAACGCATCAGCGAGACCCTGGACACCGATGCCGACCGGGCGGTGGCGAAGGTTGCTCTTCTCGGCCTCAGGGATCGGGTAGTAGTTGACGTCGATGACCTTGTTGAGGTTCTTGGTCACGAGCTTGCCGATCTGGTAGAGCTTCTGCAAGTCGAACGTCTTGTTCTCCGTGACGAACTTGGAGAGTGCGATGGACGCCAAGTTGCACACTGCCACCTCGTCGGGCGCCGTGTACTCGATGACCTCACAGCAGAGGTTGCTCGAGCGGATGGTGCCCAGGTTCTGCTGGTTGCTCTTGCGGTTGCACGCGTCCTTGTACAGCATGTACGGCGTTCCCGTCTCAATCTGCGAGTCGAGGATCGCGAACCAGAGCTGCTGCGCGCGGATAGTCTTGCGGCCCTTGCCCTCCTTCTCGTACTTGACGTAGAGCGCCTCGTGCTCTTCGCCCCACGTGTCGAACAGTCCCGGCGCCTCGTTCGGGCAGAAGAGCGTCCACTCGCCGTTCTGCTCCACGCGCTTCATGAAGAGATCCGAGATCCAGAGCGCGTAGAACAGATCACGCGCACGGTGCAGCTCACTGCCATGGTTCTTCTTGAGGTCGAGGAACTCGAAGATGTCAGCGTGCCACGGCTCGAGGTAGATGGCAAACGAGCCCTTGCGCTTGCCGCCGCCCTGGTCCACGTAGCGCGCCGTGTCATTGAAGACGCGCAGCATGGGCACGAGGCCGTTGGACGAGCCGTTGGTGCCACGGATGTAGCTGTGCGTGGCGCGGATGTTGTGCATGCTGACGCCGATGCCGCCGGCCCACTTGGAGATGCAGGCGCAGTTCTTGAGCGTGTCGTAGATGCCCTCGATCGAGTCGTCCTTCATGGTGAGCAAAAAGCAGGACGAGAGCTGCGGGCGCGGCGTGCCGGCGTTGAAGAGCGTCGGCGTCGCGTGCGTGAAGAAGGCCTGCGACATGTACTCGTAGGTCTGCAACGCGGCCTCGATGTCCTGCTTGTGGATGCCGACGGCCACGCGCAGAATCATCTGCTGCGGGCGCTCGGCCACCTTGCCGTTGACGCGGAAGAGGTACGACTTTTCGAGCGTCTTGAAGCCGAAGTAGTCGTAGTCAAAGTCGCGATCGTGGATGATGGCCGAGTTGAGCCGGTCCTTGTTGGCCATGATGATCTCGTAGACATCCTCGGCGATGAGCGGCGCGTCGAGTCCGTTCTTGGCGTGCTTGTTGCGGTAGAAGAGCTCGATGTTCTCCGAGAAGAGCTTGTTGGTGTTCTTGTGGAGGTTCGAGATCGAGATGCGCGCCGCAAGCTTGGAGAAGTCCGGGTGCTGCGTGGCGCAGTAGGCGGCGGTCTCGGCCGCGAGCTCGTCGAGCTCCGAGGTCGTCACGCCCGGGTACACGCCCGCCACGACCTTCTGCGAGATCTTGATCGGGTCCACGAAGTCGGCGTTGAGGCCGTAGCAGAGCTTGTTGATGCGCGCCGTGATCTTGTCAAACTTCACGTCCTCGCGGCGGCCGCCACGCTTGATTACGTACATGGTGGCGAGCGGAGAACGAGCGGAGAACAGAGGAGAGGTGGCAGAGAACAAGAGGAGGTGCTGCTGCTGCGTCCGTCGGCGACGAGGTAAATCGCAGAGTGAAGAAGTTCTGCGCACGGATCGACGGGTGGCGGGAGAGCACTTTTGCGCGCCAACTCAAACTGGGATGAAAGGCTGGCGGCAAATATATTTGCTACGTACACGGCGATCCCGTTTCACACGATTTCAGTATGCTCACGACGTGCAGATAAAGAAGCGGACCATGGGAAAGGGTTCAACCCTGCAAATGACGATCGCACTTAGACGAGGTCCCGCGCATTCCGACCCAGGCTGTACCCATAACCGGAACCGGGTACGCTTGATGAGTCAATCACACAGAGGACGTGTGGGCAGGCGCGTGCATGGGACAGCTGAGGCGAGGAAGAGGATGATCACGTATATTGGGACTCACACGGGCTCGCTGTGTGACGTGGCGCGGCCGTGATTGCGTTGCAGCTGCGCGGCGTCCTCGACGTCCTCGTCGCTTAGCTCACTCGCGTCGCCTGTGGCCGAGAGCGCGAAGGCGTCGATCGGGTGGACCACGCAGCACGCGTCGCCCTGGGGGCTCTCGTCGGGGTCGAACTGCGCGAGTTCCACGAACTGGTGTTGGGCCATGCTGCTGAGGCTGAGCTTCCGTCGGAGCCGAGAGTACGTGTGGATGCCGAGGAGGTACTCGCTGATGATGCAGAGCAGGAAGAGCATGGTGAAGAACCCTCCGAGCGCAGTGGCGGCCAGACCTGTGGGTTTAAGAAGCCGTGGATATGAGAAGCCGCCATCTATATCCAGTGGGAACTTGCACTCGTACCGATGTAGAACCATCGCGTCATCACGTCACAAGACTCGATACGCAGGAAGACCTTCGTGTCAGAAAACTGCGATTGGACTGTGGCCTTCGCGATCACCAGGTCATACACCGCGTGGGAGGACTTATTGGACTGAGTCGCGCGACAATCCAGTTCGTGGCGACATATCTGCATACTTGCTGCCCAGTTGAGAAGTCCAGTCTGGGCATGTTGCACGAGGGGCTCGGTTGCAACATTCTGGGCTGATCGAATTGCACGGAGAGCTCTCGCTGGTCCTGGGATCAGTCTCGCCTTCCAGTCGTTGGCCGCATAAAAATACGCATCAAGCGCCTGCGCCGAGGCGACGCGGATCGAATAGCACGCGTGCCCGAAGAGGGTGACGAGGAAGCGGTCATTGTGCTTGAGCACGAGCTCATCTTCACATGGTACGACTGCCCGCGTACACGATCGAAGAGCTACGGGTTGGACCAGTCACCGAGTAATCCCAATTAGACAATCGATGGAACCACACTTCGTACCAGTCGCCGGAAGTCCAATGGCCAGCGCCAGCAGCACACTGAGCAGCACGCGCGCCATGGCGAGAGGTGATCTTCCCAACTTCGACCTCTCGCCCTTCGACGGAAGCTGAACTTCAGGTTCGTCGATCCATCGTGATTGGCCGAATCTCAATCACATCAAATTCTTCTACGTTTCCAACCTGGTTTTGGATGGGAAAACACCATGTTCTGATATTTAGAACGTGATGTGGACCACGCACTTATCCAGATCTGGTTGTTGTCCGACGGCGGCACAGAATAATATGGAGCGCTGCAGTAATCGCTGCCCCCAGTCGCCGTTTATATCATCGTCCCACGCCCCATGACGACACCCGCGCGCAGCAGCACCCTCTCGACGTTGCCGCCGTCGGCGACGGTCGAACTCGACTCGGTCGAGGGCCTGGAGGGCTTCAAGATCGCCGTCACACTTGTGATTCTCGTCATCACGGTCGTGTCGGCGCTCGTGCCACTTTGGATCTCGCAGAACGGCACGTCGCGCGCGCAGCAGATGCTCACCAAGAAGCTGCCGTTCATGACTGCTGGGGTTTTCATCGGTGCGCGTGTGGATGCGCCAGCGCGCCGCGTCAGCTGTAGGCTAATTAGTGTTCATGTGTTCAGGATCGGGATTGATGCACTTGCTGCCAGACGCTGTGAAGATGTACAACAAAGCGCTTTTGCGGGATCCGGACATGCTCTCGCCCAAGTGGATGCAAGAGTTCCCGTTCGTGTATTTGCTGAGCTCGCTTGGATGCATGCTCGTGTGGGCCGTCGATCTTATGAACCTTGGGGATTCGCCCAAGATGATGGCCGTGGCGAGCGCCGCGCGACCGAACCGTACGTCATCTCCTTCGGCTGTAAACTAATTCGCCTCGTTGGATCTAACCAGGTGGTATCGATTGTTAGATGAGACTAGCTTGTGTCGTATCCAGATCCCTCGAGTTGCTTCTTTTGGGGTACGCAACCGCTCCGTCTCAGCTGATGGCAACCACCAGCATCTCCACGACCGCATTCATGCCCACTCATGTTCCAACATCGCATCACCGGCCAACAAATCCTTCCATCACGTCGCTACCACCGAAGAAACCAAGTTTCTCCTTTGCCATGACAGCGCGAAGAAGTACACGGACAACGGCCACTGGGGAGCAGCTATCGATGTCGACGACCACCACAGCTCCGACTCCCACGGTCATTCGCACTCTCGTTCACTGCCACCAGTGCACCTCCACTTACACGCCAATCCGCACTCGATGAACGATGACGATCTGTTCGTCGATGGAGCTATCAAGGTGAATGAGCCTGAGGAGCTCACGTCGGAGGCGACTGTCAGCGAGCACGTTGTGTTCTCAGGAGAGAGCCCGATCCTCCCTTATTTATTAGCGGCGCTCTTTTCAATCCACTCGCTCATTGCCGGATTTGCCCTCGGCGTCAACAATACGTCCAATAAGACTGCAGTGGCGACTGCTGTCGCCATCTTCAGCCACAAGGTACGTTCGTTTTGCGGTCTCAAGCTGAGTGCAACAATCTACTGACCTTTGCTGCTCCTGACCTAAGGTGATTGAGGCCATGTCGGTGGGCGCAAATTTTGCTCGAGCCAAGGAGAGCATCGCACAGGACCGATCGGTCGCCGTGCTCACTCTGTACAGCTTCATGACGCCGGTGGGGATCGTGTTGGGGATGGTGCTCGCGAGCGCTCTCCAAGGCACGGCCGTGCTCTTGGTCGAGTCGGTGGCGCTGAGCATCGCGTCCGGGAGCTTCGTGTACCTAGCGTTCCACGAAATGTCGGAGGAGCACAGCTCGCAGGACGCCTCCTCGGTCGAGAAGATCGTGCTCTTCGGCGCTGGGCTCTTCTCGATGGCGGCGCTGGCGACGTGGGCGTGATGGAGATGTGTCAATCAGATTAGATCCACGATGATGGAAGTGATCGTTAACAGCGGAGCTTCTTCTGACAAAATAGAGAAGCTTCTCTTAGGGTATGTACGTGGAACAGTCGGGCAGTGTGACGTTTTGGATCTCCTCTTTGAATCAGCTTGGACAGCCGTGATCCCATCGACCCCAGATGCTCGACCGTTGGAAGCGAAGGAGTGCTCGATGGAGATGCACTGCAGAGTGTCGCGACACCCGGCGTGGGTTTCCATTTTCCGCAGCGCAGGTGATACCTGGGGTTCGCTGGAGACTGGCGCGAGGGACGAAGATGGAAGGAACTTGAACCGCGCTACTGTAAAGATAGCTCGATTTATGGAAGGTCTTTGACTTCGAAATCGAAATTTTACGTTTGGATAACTTTATGAATCGATACCGCTCTCGGGCCGGTTTTTCGCCGAGTAGTGTTACTCACTGCCGCGAGCCTGCTCGCCCACGAGCCACATGTGCTCGACTCATGGACAGCTTGTCATCGGCGCTCTCTTGGTTTTGGCGACGCACAGTTCGGAGTCACACACCCGAGTCGTGAATTTGGCTTTGGGTTGTCTCTGGGTTGTGGAGTTTCGCAGTGACCACACCCATCGACGAGTGGGTTGGCCCAGACGAAACCAGTGAGGATGGGACGTTTCTGGAATTTCCACTTATCGTCCTGTGCTAGTTCGGTGTCGACGCCACGACAAGTGATCTGGAATCGTTCCACTCTCGCTTCTCCATCAACAGGCACGCGCTGAGGTTGAAGTTGAAAGAGTCGGACGGTCGCTGGCGCCATCCGCGTTTGAGTGCGACCAGCGAGTGGAAGTGTACAGTAAAACTGGGACTGCACGCCATCAGCCACTTACGTCAGTGGTCCGCAAATAAAAATGATCGAATGACCGTCCAGGGTTCCATTTTAGTGGGGCAGGCAGGTGACAATGCGGGCAGAGCTCTACGGCCGACGGCAGCTGCCCAGAGCCTACACGCGATGGCACGAGATGTCCGGACAATCGGACAAACAGCTCTGCGTGGGCTTGACAGGATGGTGCGGACGACCAAGAGCTGTGTCCTGACGACAGCGCACAACCCTGGCCAGCCGATCGTCGCATTGTAGAAGCTGACGCGCCGCTTCTTGGATCCACATCGCTGACAACCGGATGAGAGCGAAAACTACGAAATGGCCCTTTTCTGCTTCCTGAATTGGATTTGTGATCTACATACGCTCAACTGTGACTGTGACCAATGTGGATCCCAGCTGAACAAACGAGATGACTGTTCGTAGTCGACCCGACATTTCCGGGAAAGACGTCACCGATTTCCCAGATGCTGCAACGTGTGCCGGTGGCCAGAGTAAGCTGGTTCCCGTCTGCCCAGACACCGCAGCGCGGCTTTGTCAGGATCGTGCTGATCTTGCCTCCTATTCCTCGCCGTCGTTTTTTGTGTTGGCGGTTTTGTTGGTCGCCCCCCCAAACCCTTTTGCAGGTTTGATTGAGTTAACCCGAGCCCTACCAACCGTTTCCAGCTTGAGAGAGCGAGAAAGAAAGAGGAGAGAGCGAGAGGCGGCTCCTCTGACGCCACTGCGAGGCGCGACATCGGTACAGCGATGGGTACAGCGCGCAATTTGTGTCGAGGGCTCGAGGCTGCCCCGACTGCCCAGCTCATTCGCATTTTTCACTCGCCTGAGCCAAGCGCCTCCACTTCACCATGCCCTACGAGAGCTTCGCGACCGAGAAACTCGTCGAGATCACGGACGTGATCCAGGACGAGGCCACGCAAGCCTGGATGTACCTCGTCCGCGTGCAGCGCGGCAACACACGCCTCAGCGACGAAGACGGCTTCACGCACGAGTACGTCATCAGCCGCCGCTTCAGCGAGTTCAAGCAGCTCCACGCCGTCCTCTCGCCCATTATGGGCGACAAGCTCTCGCCGCTGCCGGCCGACGGACTCATGACGCTCATTCTCGCTGACAACGAGGAGCTGCTCCAGACCCGCAAAGAAGGCCTCGAGCGCATCCTTCTCGACGTGCTCCACCACCCAGTGGCCCAGGAACTCCCCGAAGTGCTTCAGTTCCTCGGCCACGAGTCTCTCAGTGCCAAGGTACTCCCGCCGTTCTTCAACAGTGGCAAGTGTGTCGGCTCCATCCGCAACACCTCGAGCCCGTGCTGGACGACGATGAGCCGCTCGCGCTCGTCCACCATGGTCTCCTCATAAGCTCCGAGCTCAAATCCCGCCGACTCCAGAACGGAGGATCAATCTCCACCGTCTTCTACCCAGAGAGACGACCACACCACTGCCCGATCGGGACAACGAGGACGCTCACGCGACGTCAAGGCCTCTCCCACTACGGGGCTCCCGACACCTCGAGCCCGATCAGAGGCACCAGAACCCATTTCTCGGGTCCTGCCAACTAGACGCCCCTATAGAAGTACCATAAAGCCGAGCTCCATCTGTACAAATATAGCCCCCTTCGTACGTTATGAACCGCCTTAGCTCATGCCGCATCCCATGCCCCGCCATGCCATCACGGGCCGCAGGCTCTGGTTCACGGGGACCTGTATTAGATCTGTGTCGATATGACCCCTTGCGGAACAATGTCACCAATGCGGACAGCCCATCCGCTCTTTTTCTAATTTGTGCCGGTCGAGCATGATGGGCGTAGTGTCGTAAGCCCAGAGCTTCAACATGGTCATTGAAATAAAACTCGGAGAAGGTGGGAACAAGAACCCCACCGCATCATCAGACGCGGATGCTGACCTGGTGTCACCCATATTGATTCTCAACACGTCATCTCATCAGCGGGCCCTTGACACCTGACAACGGCACGACCGCAGAGAAAAGAAACAGATAAAGCCACCATTGTCGGTCTCCTCTCCTCCGTCTCAGCGGCGTCGACCCAGCTTCACCCCTCTTCCCTTGCAATACAACACTGAGGAGGACCATTTCAGCGAATTATATCGTCTGTATGGGTCTTATATCATGTATTTCCATCCAATCATCACGTCGTCTGCCTGAGTGACGCACACGCGCTGTCGACGGAAAGGAGGTCTGGGTGTCCCGCAGGGTGCTGAACCATTCCCGCAGCCATCTCGAGAGCATTCTCCGCTCCGCTCCGCCCCCTCCTCTGATGACGCAGACCGCTCCGCCGTCCCCTCCTCCGCTCCGCCTGAATGAGCTCGTCGCGGCCTGCATGTCTGCGGCCTGGCTCGCCGGCGAGGTGATCCGCGAGGTCGTCGCCGACGGCGTGGACCTCGCGATGGTCAACAAGGCTGCCGACAAGTACGACCCGCAGACCGTGGCCGACCGTCGCGCGCAGCAGCGTATGATCCACGCACTGCGCGCGCTCTGGCCGCAGCTGCAGATCGTGGGCGAGGAGGGCGAGCTCGAGGCGCCCGAGCCGCGCGACGCCGTGCACGCCGACGTCAAGAGCATCCTCGCCGACGTGCCGCTCCGCGTGGACGATGCACGACTCGCGGGCGACCTGGACGCGCTGGAGCTCGTGGTCTGGATGGACCCGCTCGACGGCACCAAGAAGTTCGCCGAGAAGAAGTACGAAGAAGTCTCGGTGCTGCTCGGCATCGCCTACAAGAGGCGCCCGATCGCCGGTGTTATGCACCTGCCGTTCCACGGCGGCAACAACGGCGAGACGCTCTGGGGTGCGCTCGCTCACTGCGTCAATTCTCTGGCAGGCATCTGATAACGAACTCTTGGTTATTGTAGGCGGGCCCAGCCTTGGTGTGTACAAGACGACCCACCGCCCGGGGGCGCTGGCTGGCATCCACGTGCGCCAGGAACGCCCGGCGCCCGTGTTCCCAGACCGCGCGCTCCACATCACGACGTCGGGAACCAAGTGCCCACTTGTGGACGAGGCGCTGGCCGTGCTCAAGCCCGCGCGTATCAAGTACGGCGGCGCCACGGGCACGATGGCCATGTCGGTGCTCACGGGCGAGAGCGACGCGTTCTTCCGCTTCCGCAATGCGACCAAGCGCTGGGACATCTGCGCCATCGAGCCGCTGCTCGAGGCACTTGGTGGCCGACTGGTTGACAAGCGCGGGCTCGTGTACGAGTACGACCCGAACGACCACGAGGCCGAGTTCGACAACGCCCACGGGCTCATCGTGAGCATGAACGACGCCACGCACAAGCTTATGATCGAGACCATGGAGGAGATTCACGTCATGAGGTCAGGAGCGTCGCCTGTGTCTGCTTCTAATTAATAGAAGGAGCCAATACGTGTGCGTATTGATGTCTCGGTGCTTGTGCGGATCGTTAGGAACGTAGATGGCGGCAGCATGACAGCGGAATGGCTCGAGCAGAACGTGTTCCAAGGATGTCGCGTGATCGACCGACGCGTGGAGAGAGGGTCGATCCTCAAAGGCAAGCACTCGATCGTCGCCAGGCTCGAAATCGACCTCGAGAGCGGCTCGAAGCTCGAAACCAAGCACGTTTTCCTCAAGCGATACATCATAGAAGAGCTGCCGCCTCGCGCGGCTCGCAACTGGGCTCGAGATCTGGCGTCGTACCGGTCCGAGGCTCGATTCTACAAGAGCGTCTTCCCCCACCTCCGAGACTACCCAAGCATCCGCGTCATCAAGCCATTGGACGTCCAGATTCGTGCCGACGCCAACGGAAACGAGACCATGGACGGCTACATCGTCATGCTGGAGAACGTACTTTCTTCTGCTAGTCCGTCCAAGCTCGTGGCTGCCGACCGCCTCGACCAGTTCGACACGGAGCGTGCGCTCGAGTTTCTTGTTGGTCTTCACGCGTCCGGTGTCAAGTCACCGGCGCTCATGGAACAGGTTCGTCAGTACCTGTGGCCGTCGGCAACGTGGTGGTCCTTCCTGAAGCGAGGCAGTGAAGAGCTCAAGAACGCACCCGTCGTATGGAGCGACGTGCTCCGAGCGTTTGCGGACGAGCTCACGTCGCGCGGCATCGCCATCAACGACGACGTGCGGAATCTGGGCCATCGCATGGTTCGCAACGCCGCATACATCAGCGACCAGCTCTTCGGCGAGCCGAGCGACGCGTTCGCGTCAGTCAAGACTCTCGTGCACGGCGATTTCAAGACCGGCAATATGTTCTTCCACGCCGACACGCGCGAGGTGACGGCGTTCGATTGGCAGTGGGCTGGCGTCGGGCTCGGCGTGCTGGACGTCGCCAACCTGCTCAACACGTCGGTGGACATGGATGCGCTGTCCCGCGAGCCGCAGCTGCTGCGCCACTACTACGCCACGCTGCAGCGCGAGCTGGGCGACGAGGCGCGGCTGCTCGAGCGCTACCCGTTCGCGGCCTTCCAGCGCCACTACGAGCTCGCGACTCTCGAGTACGCGCGCGTGCTGATCGCCAACTTCTGGGACGACACGACACCGGAGAGCTGCGCGGCCGACGCGCACAAGAGCAACTGGGGGCTCGGCTACCGCTCCGTGCCGCACATCGTGCGCATGATGCAGAAGCTGATCGAGGGGCTCGCCGCCGTTGAGCGTGAGCAGGCGCAGCAGAAGTCGAGGGCCGAATTTGCACTTTGATTTCTTACTACGTGCTCTCTCTCTAACTTAGATGCTTCTACTACAAAAGGAGGGGAACTGTACAACTCGCACATGGATCAAAACTGGGGGCCGCGCGGTCTCACACCTGGCTGTAGCGAGAGAAATCGACGCGGTTCTCGATCTCGGCGTCGACCGGGTGGCGGCGCGGGCGCTCGGGCACGGAGCCGCGCTTGCCGTTGCCGCTCAGTGGCGCCTCGTTGGCCGTGCGCAGCGGCAGCACCAGCGTCGAGTTGCGGCGCCGCAACAGCTCGGTCGAGGCGCCGCCCGGCTGCTGGAAGACCTGCGTGGGCGCCGCGTGGATTCGCTGCGAGTGCGAGGCCTTGTGGAACTCGTAGCTCGCGTTGAATTCCTTGAGGCTACCAACGGGCGACGGCGGCGCCTCGCTGTACTGCTCGTAGTTCTCGGTGTTGGCGAGGAACTCGAGGAACGGCGCGGCCTCGCTCGCCTGAGGGTGGCTCTCAATGGCCTTGAGGATGGCCTCGAGCACCACACGCTTCTTCTGCAGCACGGTCTGCGTCTCCCCGACGAAGAAGGAAAAGAGCGAGTCCACGGGCAGCCCCGGCAGCACGGCGACGGCCGGGCTGAGCGCGCAGTGGAGCCGCTTGAAGTCGGCGTAGGACCGGCGGATGGCGTAGACGTGGGGTCGGCTATCGCCCTGCATGGACCGTTTGACGTGCAGCAGGAAGCGCCAGGAGCCCGTCGCCGGGTCCTGCACGAGCCCGCGGATCGAGAGCTGGTGCTGGCATTTGAAGCTCTCGTACGGCATGGGGAGGGGCTTGAAATCTGAGGAACGGTTCTGGAGCAAGTTGGAGAATGAGTCGAGCTGACGCTCTTCTTCTCTCCGAGAACAAAAAGAGTGCTGGAAAAAGAAGGAAAATGAACACAATCCGCAAATGATCCCGTGCCGAACAAAGATGTCGCGGGAGCGTGGGACCTGGAGAGGGTGCACGATAAGTCGTTTTTTTGGTGGTGGAAGATTTTCTTCAAGGAGGACTCTGAGCGGGTCGCTTGGAAGCCAAAACCACCCACGAGCAGACGATCCAACGGTAAGCGGTCGGCACGCGGCGGGCTCAGCGGCGAACACGTCCGCGATGACGGTGGCTGTTGTCCGGCCGAAGATGACGATGACGGCGTCTTGCTCAGGAGGATTGCGGTCACACGGCCGACCTGACGCCACGAGAGCTGAGAGAGATCGGGGCGGAATGTCTTGGAGTGGGTGCCACGGCGACATTTCCACTTCCTGAGATTGAGCGGCACCTCTGACGCAAGGAGCAGAGACATGGCTGCGCTCCACCCTCTCGAGTGGATCCACTCAGTGGAGAACCGATGTTCCCCTTCCCCTCCCCTGTACCAGATCGGCGTCCACTCCGCCGCTGGCCACAATGGCACATGCTTGAGTCTGTTCTGGATGTTCCTTTCCACGACGTCGTGACGTTGCGACGCCCAGCGCCACCACATGGCTCCATTCTCGTGACTAACAACAGGGTGCGAGTGTTGAGACATCGGCAAGCATAGGAGATGACACGTCGTAAATACGTCGTGTTCTACCAAATGATTGCATTTCAAGGTAGGTTGATGTATCATCTCTATCGCATATTAACGCGAATGCACCGTAAAAAAAAACTACAAACCAATCTGAATTTCAGTGTGCACAAAAGAGACTGAGATGACATGTCTTCTTCTTGGTGTGCCTCACGACCGCACGACAGGATCGGACCCATGGACACAACTGATCCATGACGCCAGACGCCGTGGAAGAAACCCCACGCATTTACGGTATGCACGCTCCATGGAAGACCGGCCTCTCGGCGTTTACGCACTCGCGCTCACAGTAACAACGGCACCATCATCGGCAGCCACCAAGTGCTGGCGACAGCGCGTCCTGTCCGCGTTGCAAGATGGACCCTGCGCGTGGACGACTGGCGGCCGCGTGCTCACTGGAAAGGCCTCTACGCGTGCTCGAGCTGGTTGCTGCTGACCGCCAGCAGGTCGTGCGCTCGCATGATCTCGAGGATCTCGTTTCCATCCAGCATGCGCCGGCTCGCGACGGCCTCGCGCAGCGCGCGCTGGCACAGCGCCACCCGCCGGTGCAGGTCCAGCAGCTCGCTTGTCAGCTGCTGCTGCTGCGCTTGGCGCTCGAGGTGCTCGCGCCGCGACACGTACACGTTCTCGGTCACGCCGTAGAGGCGGCTGCGCAGGTTCAAATGGTTGGCCACGAGCTCCTGCGTCGCGGGCCAGGCCTGCGCCTTGAACTCGCGCGATAGTTTGCGCACGGCGCGCTCCTGCGCTACGCGGTTGGCCTCCCACTTGGCGTGGAGCTTCTGGAGCGTGTCTTTCTCGTGCGGTAGCTTGGCGCGGCGGTAGAGTTCGTCCATCGGGTTGCGCTTGGCATCGAGCATGCCCAGGATCGACCGGTCGTACTTGTCTTTCGCTTTGAGGGCCGCGGCAGCCTGGCTGATCTCGTAGAGCTTGCGCGCGTTGCGGCCGCGGTACGCTCGCTGCAATATGCACGCGGCGTTCGTCATCTCTCGGCGCAGCTGCTGGTAGAAGCGACGGCCCCGCACGCCGCGGTAGACGCGCTGCAGCAGCTTGGCGCTGCGCAGACAGGCCTGGCGGTGCTGCTCGCGACGAAATGCGACGCGCCCCAAGTGGCCGCGATACACGCGCTGCACCATCTGGGCAGCATGCGTCTGCGCCTCGCGCTTGCGCCGCAGCCGAACCCGTCGAATCCAGTCCTTCAAGTACCGCTGTAGGCAGCGAGCAGCTACGAAGCGCTTCCACTTGCGGAGCTTGAGCATCTTGCGACGAGCCAGGTACTGTCTCACGAAGTGCTGCAGACGAAGCGCAGCGCCGCGGCGGACGAAGCCCCGGCGAAGCCACGTCTCGGATGCGTGCTGCCCTTTCTTGGCGTACGTGGCGTTGCGGATCTTGCGAAACAACAACGCGCGACGGCGTCCAAAGTGGCCTCGCAGCACACGCTGAATCATCTGAGCCGCGTCGTGACGATTCTTGTTCACCGCTGCGGCCACGATCCGCCGGAGCTTGCGAACAGCGAACGCGTAGCGAGCCATGCGTTGCATCTGGATCAGCAGTCGACGCTGGCGAAGGTATCGTTTACGCCCTGTGTATCTCCGCCAGTACTTCTGAATCGTCGTCACGTGGTGGTTGGCGACGGCTCGGTACACCCGTACGATACGACGAACACGGTAGGATCGATAGACACCCTGGATCCGAGTGGCGGCTGTAGTCCACTGGACACGGAGCCTCTGCACTCGGTGACGAGTCGAGAAGCCTCGCCAAATCCGCTGGATGTTCGTCCCATGGTGTCGATAGTACGCCAGATAGCGCGAGAAGTTTTGTCGCCGCTTGTACTTCCGCCATTGGCCTTGGATATTGTGGATCTTGCTAATGAGCCAACGGGCTCGAGCCCGCGCTTCGCGGTGGTGGCAGCATTTTCGGTACCACGTCCCGAGTTTGTTGGCGCTGGCAACTCTCCTCTCATTCACAGCTCGGTTGAACGCTTGACGTCCTCGAAAACCACGGTAGATACGCTGGATTGTGAGAGCGTTCGCGTTTCGGATACCCATCCTTGCCTTGTAGTGCGGGCGGTAACCTCGCTGAATGCATTTGACGGCACGGCTACATATGAACCGATGCAGACTTGTCCGGAACCTGCTTTGGTTCCCGCGCACGTGAGCCTGGACGTACACGACCGCGAACCTGTTCCACTCGAGCTCCATATAGTGCAAATAGCGACGCCATTTCAGGAACCGGCGAATGCATTTCTGAATTTTGCTCGCTGCTCGCGACTGCCGAAGATATTTCCGCCTCGTGAGGAACAGCTTCGACTTCTCTCGCTGCTTCCACCGACGAAATTTGGCCTGAATGATGCAGGCCGCTTCATATCGCTCAACAAGCAACCTGATAACGTTGGCGTAGTGCTGCGGAAGTGGCTTGAGCATAGCACTGGCGTTTTTACCACCAGTAGCCAGCGTCTGCGACAGTGACGGTGGCACGGGTGCACTTGTCAATGGCAGCATCTGACTGGCCTGGCTCAGTGTTTGAAAAGACAAGCGGTCACATCCCTTCAGGCGCAGTTCTTGGATATACTGGCACGTTGTTGCAACAACGCAAACACCGGCATCAGTGATGTTCGTGTTCCCACAGACGTCTAATATCTGGAGAGGCAGGTGCACTATGGCGCAAGCAACGAGCGACCGATCGGTAATGGCTCTCGCATTGTTCAGCAACAACACTTGCAATGAGTGACAGCAGTTTGCGAGGGCTTCAACCGAAATATCAGTTATCTGGGCACATTTCGACAAATTAATCCAGCGCAGGCCATTGCAGCTAGTCGCGATAATGCTAACGCCGACATCGCAAATATTAGTCGAGGCGAAGTTGAGCTTCATCAGTCTCTCTGGATGGACTCCTGAGGTTAAGCTCAATAGGCATTGGGGAGTCTGAAGATCGAGACGCTCGGAGATATCTGCTTGCTTCAGATGGGGGCAGAGTTTTCCTAGGATCTTGAACGTTTGGTCTGTGATATGTCGTCCAGATATCTTGAGTGAGAAGATCATAGGGCATCCCTTCGCAAGAGCCAGTATCCCGGCGTCAGATACTTTTCGGACCCCTCGAACATTCAAGTTTTGGAGCTTCCCGGCGTGCTTGCCCAACAGACCCAACGTGTCGTCGCTTACAGTGCTGCAGCCTTCAAGATTGAGTGCTTCTAATGCCACGTGCTTTGCTTCGTCGTCTTCATCGTCTTGTAGCGAGACAACATCTTTAGATTTGCTCGAGAACAGGTTTTCCATTCCCTGATCGCTGATGTGCGTGCATTCTTTGAGTTTGAGACGCCGTAACCGGGCTGAGATGAGCGGACTGAGCAGAAGTAGTGAAAAGTCGTTAAGCACACGGCACCTAGACAGGTCTAACTCCTCCAGTTGTCTGCAGCCCTTTGCGATCCAGCTAATTCCTGTCTCGTCGACTCGGAGCCCGGATAAATCGAGTGTGACTAGGTTGGCAAAGCATGAACTATTCTCAAACCCGAAGAAAGCCATGTTGTCGACTTGAAGGCAGTCTCCGACTCGAAGATCGGCCACAAGCATCGTCTTGAGTGATGACATCGCGAGATGAGAGATTCCGGACGACGTAACATTCTTGCAACGACGAAAATCCAGCGTCTTGAGTCCAGAAATCGCCCCCGATCGCTTTGTCGAAGCCACACACTGGAGAAATGCGTCTGTCACGCTTGTACAGTTTTGCGCGTAAATTGTGTGGAGCTTTGAACAGTCGCGCCACACTTGAATGAGAACGTCTGACGTGAAATGGCGGCATTCGCTGATGTTGAGAACCTCCAGCGAACTCGAAAAATATCGTCGAACAAGCGACAGACTGTCGTCGGTCAATGCGAAGCACCTGTGGACCTCAAATGCGCACGTAAGGCTGAACGTAATTAATGCGACGAGACGGGGAATACCTTGATAAATCAATTTCGTTGAGGTCACGTAGCCGTTGGACCGCGATGAATCCGGGATCAGTGATGGGTGTCTCTGCCAGACAGAGTCGTCTCGGGAACTCCACAGCATCTCCTCCTCTGCGTGATCGCCGCTGACTCACTCCAGCGAGAATGTCGCCCGCGATTGTCGACATCCACTCATTCGTGACGGGGAGACTCGTCAAGTCAATTGTTTGCTGCGGTCGAGTCCCTAAACTGTCCTATCGAAAAGATACTGAACTTCGCTCCGTCGATCAGCCAGCATATTGGATTTGTTACCTTCAGGTAGAGCTCGCGTGGGGGTCTGTCAATGCGGCGATGGTCGCTGTTGACGACACACTGGCGGGTGGCGCCCTTCACCTGTCCACACAACCACAACCATCGTGAGCACATGGCGCGTCGCGTAACGCTCGCGACGACGACGCACTCTCTCCGCGTAGTCGACGGGAATGCTGGCCGACGTGAGGCGCTCATTGCGGTGCTGCAGCTCGCGCAGGCGGCCGTCCTTGGCCGCCTCTTGGTCCTCCAAACGCCACATCCGGAGTCAAGTTGAAGCACTCGACGTATTTGCCGGATACGGTTTAGTCAGTATACGTATGTAGTATACATCATCCGTCCCAAAGCAATGCCGCCATTTACCCAAAAGAAGGTGGAGATGGGTCGTTCTTCAGATTAGGGGAGGGATGAGCTCTCTTTCTGGTGCATGGCGGTGGGAACCGAGAGGTGATGCCCCACCGGATTTCTGCCGGGAGCGACGACGCAAACATGGCGACCGCGTTTCTCTGTGAGAGGTGAAGGCGCTGGGAAGGTGACGAAGTCGGCGGTGGTACGCTTGTGAACGAACGCAGGTCCCATAGACACGCTCGGCGAATCTGCCATCTCAGCTATGACTCGCATGTGCCGAATGCCGAGATGACACGCAGCCATGGGCAGTTAACTCGGAGCTGGAAGCCGGCGAGTGTGATGCGGCCGGGAGGTGGACAGAATTGTCGCAGCTGCGTTGGCTCAGGTGACTTGAACCTGCGCCCGGTAGACCGAACGCGGCTCGAGACAATCTGCTCCTCCCGTTGATCGTTTGGACCTTCGTCGATCTACACCGCCGCCTCCCGTTCTCTTCAAGCCCGTCACTCGATCTGGCCACTCTCGTGTTCCATTTTTCTGAATCCGATTCCGCACTCACCAAGCAGAAGGCGATTACGCCCAAAATAGTCGCTGGGTTGTTGAAAACAGCCTTCGGGGCTGTTTAAAACCAGTATCCGGGAGGATGACCGAGCCAAATGACGCAGCCGAGGTCTCCAGTTCCCCCTGTGCCAAGCAGAGCGGACAGAGAAGCGCACGCACCTCTCTTCTCTGCTGCTACTCATTTCGGAAACCGCCCGCCACTTGCACAAGCTACCTCACCTGCACCAGTACCATGTCACGGTACGCGACGCGTTGCTGCCTCGAGCAGAGGGAACATGGCGGCTGATTTATGGTGCGCGTGCAGAGGAGACCTCATCATCTCGGGCGACTGCGGTGGCACCAACACGCGTCTCTCGCTCTGGCTCATCCCGCACGGCGCCACGTTCACCGGTACGGTCCTGATCCGCGTGCGTATGGCGAATTCGTATTGACCGTCGCGAATTGGGCAGGCACGATCGCTCCTGGTGAGGTGATCTTCGCCAAGAAGTACATCAACGAGCACTATGCAAGTTTCGCCGAGGTGTGCCACTTGTTTCTCAAGGAGGCCAAGCTCGGCGCCCAGCTCCCCGTGGCTGCTGTCATGGCCTGCGCTGGCCCGATCCTGAACCAGACCGTCACGTTCACCAACATCAAGTTCGGCTGGTCGATCAACGGCCCGGCGCTCGAGCGCGAGCTTGGCATCAAGACCGTTAAGCTCATCAACGACTTTGCCGCCATGGGCTACGGTCTGCTCACGCTCAAGCCGCACGAGTACATCGTCATTAACGATGTGCCGCGCGAGGAGGGGCAACCGATCGCCACAATTGGCGCGGGCACCGGTCTTGGCGAGTGCTACCTGACGGCTGGCATCGATGGCCAGTACTCGAGCTTTGCCTGTGAAGGTGGCCACACCGATTTCGCGCCTGCTGATGAGCTTGAGATCGAGATCTACAACCACTTGAAGAAGCAGCTTGGTTGCCCGAACCGCCTCTCGGTTGAGCGCATTGTCAGTGGCCCTGGCTTAGCCTCTATCTACGACTTCCTGAGCAAGAAGTTCCCGGAGAAGGTCAACAAGACGGTGCAGCACGAGTTTGAGACCGCCAAGACACTCCAGGGTAAGGTCGTGGGCACCCACGCCAAGACGGACGAGCTCTGCAAGAAGGCCATGGAGATCTTCGTCGGGTATGTTCGCCATTGCTTCGCCTCTTGCTTGCGATTGTAGTTGATTTGCTCATGGTCTATTTCTGATTGTAGTGCGTACGGCCGTGAAGCCGGCAACGCTCTGCTCAAGTACCTGCCGCGTGGTGGTTTCTACATCACGGGTGGCCTCGCGCCCAAGAACCTCGATTTCTTCACCAAGAACCCGATCTTCAAGCAGCAGATGTTCGACAAGGGCCGCGTTTCGCCTGCGATTAAAGCTATCCCGGTCTACCTTGTGCTCACGGAGGACTTGGGCGAGCGTGGCGCGCACTACTACGCGTACCAGTTGCTCCAGACCTACAACGAGTCGCAGAAGGTCAAGAACATCGGTGCCATCAGCGACGGCAAGTTCGGTCCGCTCGCGCAGGCGGCTCTGCTCTCGGCGTTCGCGGCGGCCGGCGTCGCCATCGGCTCTGCGCTTGCCCGTAAGAACTAACTCGGTCGCATCTTGGTGGAGACCTGTGGAGGACTGATGGATACACTTTGGATTTGTGTCATTGGTTGCGTTTGTTGCAGTGAGGTGAAGGCTTCCCCCAGCATTTGTAACAGGTGGTACCGTACAGAGCCACATTTGAAGGACGGTATCGTAGAAGCGTGAATTGGTAACGTATGTCTACAACCTACCTTTTTCTGGTTTCATTCTCCTCCAATCCACCGCTCCACCCCACAACGCAGATCTCCGAGTTACCCAACAAGATTCCCGACGATGGTGCTCGCAACGAAGACGATTCTGCAGCGCTCGATGCGCGCGGCAATCCGCGGCTCAGGTAAGCAGTGAGACAACATGGTGGTGCATCCGGCCGCGCAATTGCGGGCTCCATATTTAAAAGATTCGCTGAACCACTCGCTGTGATCTCTACCAGTTCGTTCCAAGTCGGTGTTGCGCAAGCATGTCGGCGCTGTCCAGCTCCCAGTGCTTGCCCACGCTGCTGTCTCGCGTAGATCCACTGGCGCCTTTGTTAGCGTGCCGCTCGTTTGTGTCGGTTCTGCGGCGTTTTGCTCGTCGGTGGCATCGACGCCATCACCTGTGGTGATCGGAGATCGGGTGTCACTCCACATGAGCGGCAAGCTAGCGAGCGGCGAAGCATTTGGTGAGACCGCTGGAGGCGAACCGCTCTCGTTTATCGTGGGCAGCGGAGACGTGATCCCTGGTATTGAAGAAGGCGTCATCGGCCTGCTCAAGGGTGATAGCAAGAGCCTCGAGATCGCACCAGAGAAGGCCTTCGGCACCCAGAAGCAGGCCCACTCGATCCCGCGCAAGCAAATGAACCTGCCGTAAGCTGATGACACCTACCGCTGCCGCAGTGGCAATTTTTGATCCACTCACAGTGCGTGGTCGTAGGAAGGAAGATGACGAGAGTCTCGCTGTGGGTCAGTACTTGCAGTTGCAGAATGGTCAGCAAGCCCGTATTGTCAAGCTCACCAACGAGAGTGTGGATATCGATCTCTCGCATCCGTTCACCGGCGAGACGTTGTACGTAGACATCACCATCGTCGACGCAGTTGCGCGCTCGGAATTAGATGTTCAGGAGCAGCTTGTGCTGCCAGAGGAAGTCACGCCCGGTGATAATGCGACTTTCCCTCAGCGCGGCGACACCCTCGTTATGCACTACGTGGGCAAGCTCGCCAGCGATGGTACATTGTTTGACTCATCGCGTGACCGCGGCCAGCCGTTCCAGTTCACGATCGGTGTTGGTCAGGTGATCAAAGGCTGGGATGAGGGCGTGCTGCGTATGAGCAAAGGTCAGACGGCTGTTCTCAACATCCCGTCGGTGAAGGGTTACGGTAGCGCTGGTGCTGGCGGCGTCATTCCTCCCAACGCTGATTTGATCTTTGAGGTCGAGCTGCTGGACGTTCTCCGTCGCTAATGAGACGTACAGCCAAGACGCGAATGCTAGTGATAATAGTTCTTCGTGGGTCTTCCGTGTGGTTAATGTTTTGGAGTGTAAAGGGTGTCTAAACGATGTTGTCGTGGTCTTCGTCTTGCAAGTAAGCGTCGACGTTCGCGTACCGAGCAACTGTGCCAATGACTATGATGGCAGGGGAGTAACTACCGCTGCTTGTCTTGTCAGCGATATTCTCGAGAGTGCCGACAATAGTAAGCTGACCAGGCAGTGTGCTGTTGTGAATGAGAGCAACTGGCGTGTCGGCTGGCTTTCCTTTCTCCATCAGACGCGAGGCCGCAACTCGAAGTGTGCGAGTCGCCATGAGCACGACGAGCGTATCGATTTTGGCCAGGACTTCAAAGTCGATCTCGTCTGGTCGGTGCAAGGACACGACCAAGAAGCTCTTGCTCAGATCCTTGTGCGTCACAGGAAGATTCACGACGGCGGGTGAGGCCAGCGCGGACGAGATGCCGGGTACAACTTCAAAGGCGCATCCGGCGCGCACGAGCGTGCGAATCTCCGAGTAGACGTTGCCGAAGACCATGGGGTCGCCTCCCTTCAGGCGGACTACAATGTGGTTCTGTTGACACTTGGCCACGAGAATCTTGTCGATGTCGACCTGCTTCGCAGAGTCTCTTTTGCCGCCGCGCTTGCCGACGTAGACAACCTCGCAGTCGCGCGGAATCAATGCAGAGATCTCACTGCTGACGAGGTCATCGAGCACGACGACTGTGGCAATGGACAGAAGGTGCTGCGACCGAACCGTCATCAATCCGGCGTCACCAGGGCCCGCGCCGACGAGAAAGACCTTGCCCCGCGTGGCTTGGGCACGTGCCTGGCTCATTCTGTACCTCGGGACCACGTAGCGGCCGCAGAGATACGCGAGCAGCGCGCCTGACGCGACGCCGACGGCCACATCCTTGGCGGTCATTGCCTCAGATTCGCGAAATGGGGAAAACAGCATCAATAGAAATGCGTTTCGTACATTTAGAAACATAACCCTATGAACTTGGTTACACTTTATTGAATCTATTTCAGTTCTTCCAGCAATACCAGACTTGCTACCACGATTCCTGAATCTCATCAGCCTCTAAAATATAATCGGACTTCACTTATCCGGACATCAATGTTGTAGTTAAGTTGCTCTAGTTCCAGTGTTCTGACTGATGTCGCTTCAATTCTTGACGACAGAAGACATTCGCTACACATTCACAAAGTCTCATAGGACTATCAACTTGTACAATAGAACCGTCTGCAGTTAGTCACGGACGCGCTGCGGTCGCTCTGGGTCGACGTCGAGTCGGCGTCGACGAGGACGAGTACAGCGGCGCCGCGATCTTCGAGGCCGTCTGAAAGAGCGGTACGAGCTTCCTGGAGTGAGCGCTCACTGTGGACTTCCCGCCGGCGATCTGGACGAGCGTCGCCCACTACGCCGTGCGCCATAATGAGCGAGCCGTCTTGGGTGTGCTGGTCGAGAAGATGCCTCACATCGACGCCCCGCAGGCGCTCGAAATTGCCGCTTCCGTGGGGGATCTCGAGCATTTCAAGTGGATCCACGACACCAAGAACGGCGGCAGCTTCGTGACGGAGAACACACTCGCTCGCGCTGTTCGAGAGGCACGTACGGGCGTGGCCGAGTGGATTCTTCACATGCCCGGTCTTGAAGAGCGAGACCGCATGCTGTCGCGCCATGAACCGCGTGGCACAGTACGGGCCACTTCGAGGTGCTTCGGCGACTGCGGGAGCTCTCGAACGTGTGGTTTTCTCCGCATACCGCGACTGCCGCGCTGATCAAGGGCCATTACGAGATGTCCGACTGGCTATTTGAGCAGCACGAGATTCGCGTGGAAGACGGGTACACATCGAGTCCGACTCGAGTCCGCCGTGGATCAACGCCAACAACGCGCTGATCGACGCGTAGCGCGGCATCCTCAGCCACCGTACCCACTGTTGTCTAAGCAATGGAATACGGCACGACACATCATAATTGTTTCTCAACTGCAATCCTCGACAAATCACCCCAGAGGCTTCGCCTAATAGCAGCACTGTTTACAGCGATGCTCTCTAGTTAAAACAACGGGATAGCTCTGTCGGCCAAATGGCATCCCTTCCACCTCCAATTCGATCGCGAACCCAACGTGGACGGCCATGAGTGCGTGTGGGTCCTCTACGCAGGTGTGCCTGCTGCCGCCACGAAGCTCACCATCAGTGGATCTTCGCGCACGTCGCCGAACAGCGCGTCCAGGCGCTCCTGGAGGTGCTGTGCGTCGACTTGCACTGTCATCGACGTGATCCTCGAGCGCCAGCAGCAGCCCGACTGCGTGGCGCACGACTGGCTGCTCGACGGCGTCCCGCGCATTCCACAT
>JAADVR010000047.1:0-97721 GCA_023335855.1 Pythium scleroteichum | reverse complement strand
GCGTGGTGGCCGAGTCGTTGGACGTCGTCTCGTAGTCGTTCTTGGTGGGCGGCCTCGACCTGTTGGAAGATGTCGTCCTCGGTGGCGCGGAGCATCTCGATCTCGTGGATCATGGTGGTTGGAGCGAGGTTTGTGGGGCGAAGGGGAAATGACAGAAAGCACCGTGGATTGCGTGCTAGAACACGAACAACCCACAACTCTCCTCGATGTGGTCAATTGGATGGTCTCAGATTCTGAGTTATTCGCGTCAATTTACAGATCGTTAACGGAAAATATTGGATTGGGTCCATTCTTTGGATTTTGCTACAGGTATAGATTAGATGCCACCGTCATTCTGTGAATTTGTGAGTGGAATGTGTGCCGTTCTCAACATTCCTGTCAAACCACCGCAAGGGCACCCGTTAATTTGCGATCTGGTAAGAATCTGTATGAAGTTATGAATTGTGATATGCATCTACTGGGGCGGGGGAGGAGGAGGCATGGGGACGAGATCTGAGCTCGGCCCGACGTCGGCGACGCATTCTTCGTCGTGGTGGTTGTGGTGGTGATGCAGAGCTGGCGACTCGAAAGATACGTCGGCGCCAACAGCGGCAGCAATCTCCGCGATGATCTTCTCCTTCCGCACCCACCGACGTCGTCGCACGCATCGCCCTACGAGCTTGTTGAGTTTCTTCTTGAGACGCCGTCGCTCTCTGGCCGATAGCTTTGGCGGCTGGTTAAGCTGTGGGTCCCGCAAGAAATCTTTGAACGTGGTCGAGTACTGCCATTGGTCTGACCCACCAAAGCGGTTGTCGATCATCCACTCACTCAAATCGAACGTCCAGGCACCATCGGTCATGTCCGCATTTGTGTATCGCGGAGGATCAGTGATGAACAAGTGTCCGGGCATGGATGATCCCCAACCCGCGAAGATCTGGAAACGCTGGATCTCGTACACAGCCTGCTCTTCCATGGGCAAGCCTTTGATCTTCTCCTCAAAGCTCTGTTCGTCTTCCCCACCGCGAGGTGATCGAGCAACGAAACGGCGCCCAATGACATCGACGGCTTGGGTCACTGGTAGCACAAGTTGACGCAGTGGGTTGATGAACCGATCTTCTAGCACTTGAGTCGAGAATGCAAATCCCGTGTATGCCTTTTGACGGTCTGCAACTATGGAAGCCCGAGCTTGTGGGAAGGATGCAATTTGTTCGAGAAAATCAAACTGTGGCTTCGGTCGATTTAAATCTGCTTGAAAGAGCTGGTATCGAAGGTCTGGTGGCGTCCATTTGGCGTTCTCCGGGTCTGTCTTTCCCTTGTGGTGTTCTTGGAGGATGTGGTAATATTCCGGGAGAAACTCCCGCTTGAATGCCTTGAAGAGGAAGTCTCGACCGAGGCACAGCAGCAACGACATGTACATGATGAGGTAGAACTCGCCTAGTGTAAAGACGTAGGGGAGAGCGACATCGGACACTGCAGTCGGAAGGCCGATTGAGATCATTACTGCGCAGACAAACCAGAAGACGAAGGAGAATGCGAATGCCGAAATAGTGACAAAGTTCCACGTCACAACGTTGAGAGCAAGCTTGCACCAGCCCACAAGGATCATGGCACAGTACGAGAAGGCGCCGCACACATCTCGCGAGTACGAGTTACCCAGCGAGTCGGTTTGTCCCACCAGGAATGCTGGAACTAGCGCACACACGGCCCCCTCGTACAAAGCTTCCACAATCCAGGACGCGAAAATCTTCAGGCTAAACTGCTCACCCTGTGCACCAGCGTAGTACAGACCAGGAAACTTGTCCGCAATGCTCGCTGGTACTTCTTGTTCAAGCACTCCGACGACACCGATGGGTAGTGATGTCCAGAAGATGTTGTAGCCGTTGATCCACATGTTGTTGTAGTAGAGCGTGCCAGATCCTCCACTAAGAGTACCAAGCACAAAACAGGCGCAGTACAAGATTATGTTCTTGTAGACAACGTATAACGCGAGTTTCGCCATGCGTCGGTAGTTCCAGTGGCCATGGATGAGTAGCAAACGTTTGAGAAAGCGGAACTGCGCAATCGCGAAGTCGCTCGAGTTGACAGCTTGCATGCCTTCGTGGCCAGATATGCCGATGCCGATGTGGGCTTCTTGAATCATCCCAACGTCGTTGGCACCATCGCCAATCGACAGTGATCGGCATCCGGGGATATTGGTCTTGTAAAGCCGTACCACCTGGGCTTTCTGCTTTGGCGAGACACGACAGCAAATCACAGCAACACAGTACTGTGAGACTTCGAGGAAGAGATCACACAGCATTTGGTGGTTGAAAACCATCGTTAGCGATCTTCCGTCGATGATGATTGCCTGCGCGCGGGTTGGTGCGCCATCTTTGCGGTCGCTGCGCAACTGCTTGCACCGATAGTAAAGCAAGTCGTAGAGCTTGGAACTGCTCGCGTACGTGTCCGTGTTGATGATTAGTCGCTCCATGTCGTTGTCTAGTAATTGACACGCGAAGCCAATGTTGATCGCCGTCTCTTCTTTATCACCAGTTAGGATCCAAATCTTAATACCAGCCCGTGATAGATCAGCGATCGTCGACGTAACTTGGTCTTGCAGTCGGTCTTCAATCGCTGTCGCGCCAAGTAGCTCCAGTCCCATCTCCAGAGACTCCTCTAGTTCTTCGATGTGGTTGGGTTCGCCCAGTTTTTGGAGCTGCACTTGACTCAGATCGGACAGTGCGTTCTTGTACTCGCGAGACCATTCCTGATACGCTGCATCTGGAATTTCCTTCTGGGCAATAACGAGTGTACGAAGCCCTTCCGATGCGTAGCGCTCCAAATGCTGGGTAGTGACATCGACAATGTGAGGATCACAATTGTCGGGATGCAAGCGAGCAAAGATGACCGAGTCTGCTCCTTTGGTGAGCAGAACTATACGCTTGTCTGGGGTCCGCACAACGACTGACATACGCTTCCGTGTGCTGGTGAAGTCAATCATTTCCAGCAGTTCGTAGGTGATGTCTTGCCCTGGTTGGTTGGGATTGCGGATGGTAACCGAACCGTTCCTGCGACCAACGAACTCGTACCCGAAGAACCGCGCTCCAGATACCAGAGCTAACTCGTCAGGAGATGATGCAGAGAACTTGGGCCCACCTTCGCCTTGTTCTAAAACGACGGAGTGGCAAACTGCCAAGTGGGCCAAAAACGTTTCGATCCACGCTGCCTGTACTGGGTTTGATCGAGGATCACAGTCACGGTGGTATTCGCCTTGTGGATCCACAAAATGGACATTTTCGAACTCCTTCTCGAATGGTGTGCTGTCGGCGAGTAGGTCGCTCGCCGATAAATCTTTGCCCAAACGTCGAATAGCTTCACGGCCGATCTCGGTTGTGCCACGACCGTAGGAGATGCCGTGGATCGACATCTTGCGGAAATCCATCTCGTTGGCCGTCAGGGTGCCAGTTTTGTCACTGAAGATGTGCGTAACCTGACCTAGGTCATCGTTTAGATCCGCGTTTCTAACGAGTGCTGGCGTGTCGGTGACCTCGTCGTACATGTTGATGTCCCGGTTGAGAAAGTAAGTCTGATAGGACTTGTCGATCGCTACGGTCACGTACAGCGTGATAGGAACAAACGAAGCAATGAGAATCCAATAGTAGCCCATGTAGATTCCCCAACCGACGACGTCGTTGCGGAACGGTGCTGGGCCGTTGAGATCGTCTAGCATCAAGTAAGTGGCTCGATGGTAGTTTTGCGCGACCCAAATCGAACAGAGCACGGCACCGAGCACGCACAAGATGAGCAGCGCTGCCATCAAGATGCCGATGCCCCGGTTCACAATCGCCAAGATCTTGCTAGTCTTCATTGGAGTTTCGCTCGCGGACTGCATGATCTTGGTATCTTTTCCCGTGTTGAGTACAAAACCGTACACATACGGGGTGTTTCGAATAACTGAACCTCGCAGTGCGATGTTCTTCAGGTCGATCGGGATGGTGTGTCCCTTATGTGGTTCAAAACGTCCTGAGAAGTTGTTGACGTCATGGTTCGGGAGTTCGCACAATACACGCCCAGGTAGATTACCCAACGAGCGAGGATCGTTCAGTTGCGAGAACGTACAGCTTAGCGCCTGGCGCACTTTCAAGTTGGTCTCTCCATCTAATGACTTGGTCTCGACGAAGCAGATCCCAACAGGCGCATCAGGATCAGGCTCCGACACAGCCAGCAGTAAGATGTCGGCCGGTACGGCGTCGTAGTTGCACACCTTGAGAATGTCTCCAACTTGGACCTCGCTCCACGCGACCTCACGGAAGCAAGTCGTTTCGGTCGCGTCGAAGACACGCGTCGGTCGTGCATTCATCTTCCTGTCAGCTTGGTGGCGAGCGCGGTCTTCAATGGCGGCGAAGACGGCATCAATCGTAAGTACAATCGCAAGCACCATCCACTGATAAGGCAAACCCTGAGTAGAAGAGATGGACGGAATGATCTGACCAGCGCCGACGAGCAAGAAGTAAAAATTAGCAACCTGCGTGAGCCGCGCATAGTAGAACTTGGGAATGAAGTTGAACTTGGTGTACTTGGCCGTGATGACCTTGTTGTCGCAGAACCCGAGGTTCTCGCTCGGATTGTTGATGTACACAATTCGAGACCCATGTTCCGTGAGTGTTGGCGCTTCGAGAAGTCCACTGAGCGTTAGAGCAAACACTAGCATACGAATATCCAAACCAGCTTACATCCAGTGCTTGCAGCGCTGCCCGAGACAACGCTTCCTCCAGTGTCAGGCGATAACATCACTACGCTGGCCGTGATGTCTCCGTTCTCCAGCGAGCGGTACGTCACGTCCGACTCCATCGACAAGTCACTGCGATTGGACTCGGCTCGACCCCGCTTGTGCGGCGGCGGGGCCGGTGGCAGCATGACGCTGCCGTCCATGCCGCGTAAAGGCTTGTTTGTGAAGACCTGGCGTTAGCTGACTTCGCTCAAAACTGCTTCTGCCACCGCCTGATGGGCAACCTCCTCGATCGCGCGCCACCAGCAGGCGAGGAGAGAATCTAAATGGAGAGCGGGCGACTTCGAGAACGCCGTGGCATTCTTTGTCGCTGCTGGGTTTGCCACCTTTGGTGATTGCGCTCGGAAATGAGCTGGATTCAAGATCTCGATTTAGGGTGACCTGAGGATGGTTTCGCGCACTTGCCTTGCTATTTCGGACCACCCAAGCTATAGAATCATGGAGCGATGGGTCAGACCGTGCGACTGTGCGATTGCTCGGATCGTGGTTCAAATCCATGCGTATCGTGTGATATTCTTAGGCGCTGGTCATGATTCCGAATCCTTGAACACCTCCTACGCATAAAGAAGGATACCGTTCTTTTCTTTGGGGCTGAAAGTTCGCATTAGTGTGCAGCATGGAACAAGAGACGAGGGTCGCGGTTACACAATTCACGGGTTTGAGCTTCCCTAATACAAGTTTGGAGATTTGGTTCGAGTTCGATCTCTAGAGCTTGCCCTGGATCTTCTCAAGCAGCGCAGCGCCTTCGTCCTTGTTGATCATCGTCTTGCCTGCTGGGACCTTGAGCACGCCGTCGTCGTCAAAACGAGGAATTACGTGGATATGGACGTGGAACACCGCCTGTCCAGCAGCCGCGCCGTTGTTCTGCACGATGTTGATCCCATCCGCGCCGGTGGCCTGTCGTAGGACGGCGGTGTGTTAGACACGGGGCTCTTCAAGCACGTCACACGCGGTCGCACCTCCTTCACGGCCTTTGCGAGACGCGGTAGCTCTCGGAAGAGGTTCGCGGCCTCATCGGCAGGCATGGCTACGAAACCGCACTTAAAAAGTCAGAGCGACGAGTATCCTGAGGATATATTACCAAAGATGGAAGTTCACCATCGACGGTTGAGTAGCCGCGTGCTTTCGGGATCAGAAGCGAGTGGCCTGGCACGAGCGGGAACGCGTCGAGGATCGCGATGACATGGTCAGTCTCGAAGATCTTGAAGGACGGGATCTTGCCGTCGAGGATCTTCGCAAACACGTTCTCGCTGTCGTAGGCCACGGACATATCTTTCTCTTGACTTTCCGACTGCGCGAAGTCCTCATTGGAGGTGCTCGATACCTTAGAAGAGTGACGTCTTTATTTTAGCCAATGTAAAATAGTTTACATTGCGTTTTAACCAATGGTGCTGCGTTTAGAGTGACATATGTCACAATTCACTGACACCAGACATTCTGCCGCGTGTGGCGAGTCCAATCGCTGAAGAAGCTTCGAGAGCAAGATGGCGCTCCCCGTGGACCGTGCGCAGTCGAACGCGATGAATTTGCAGGTGCTTAAGCGCCAGGACGAGTCGGTCATGGACATCGTCGACACGGCCAGCCACGTCGTCGTCTACGAGTTCGACCAGGCCCAGCAGAGTTGGGTATGGCTTTCTGACTCCAAAGGCCTGTTTGTCCATGGTCTCTAACGCTCTGATGGCGCTTTCCGTCGCGCAGAAGCGGAAGGATGTCGAAGGTTGCCTGTTTGTCGTCAAGAGGTGCGTCGGTCACTGTCCATTGCTGTGGTGTAAAGGGACTCGAGTTGACGAGCTGATTTCTACAGATATGCGTCGCCGCGTTTCCAGATTTTTGTCAACAACCGTCTGAGCACGACCAATATGACGATCCCTGTCGACAGCCGACTGGAAGTGGACAGTGTGGATACATTTTTGATTCTCCGAAGTCCTGATGCTTCGGCGATCGGTGGCTATGCGATTTACGGACTGTGGTTCTTCCCCGAGGAGGATCGAGAGAAGATCCTGAAGCTTTTGCAGCGGTGCGTCTTGCGGCATTGATATGTGTTGATCAGCATCTTATGTATCTCCATGGTGCGCGCTTAGAATGGTGCGAACTGTCAATGAACCCCAGACCCCTACGCCGTCAACTGACAAGCCCAAGTCGCCGGAGAAGGAGGAACAGCCCGAACAGCCACAACCCCAGCCCCAGCAGCCAGCTCAATCAGAGGAAGGCCAACAGCAACCACCGAAGCAACCTCGCCAGCGCCAGCGACAGAATGCTCAGGGCCAGCGTGGAGGCCGTGGGCGCAATAAGCGTGACAACAACAACGCTAATTCAAAGCCTTCGACACCCACTGCGATCTTGCAGCGACCGCAAGGACAGCAGCAAAGTGAACCAGTGGATGGTTTTGCGCGGGACCAAGTCTCTGCTCAGGAGCCAGCTCTAGCGAATGGTGCGGCGAGCGGTTACACGCCGATCTCCCGGGAGGAGGGCATTGCCGCTGGTAACGCCATCCTGGGCATGCTCAGTGGGAACGCTCAGCAGCAACAGCCGCAGTCACAGTCGCGCTCGCGCGCAAGCTCGTCGAGTAACGGACAGCCTGCGGTTGTGAGCAAGGAGCAGCTCAAGCAGACGCTCATCGCTCTGCTTGACGAGCCGCAGTTCTTCGACCAGATCTACCACGCGTATGTTGGCCGCGTCCACGCACGTCCGTAGATACAGCAGTACACACACATACAGACTCGTGTTAGGGAACTCAGACGTTGAAGAACGTAGACCAGCGGAGCTTGAATCAATAAACTCACATCCGCGAACTCGATTCTGTGGAGACAAACGGTAACACTTCCAACTAGTGACATCTCGAGTCGTCGTCAAAAATGTCCAATCCATTTCAGCGGTTCGCACGAGGCACCGTCGGCTCGGCGGCCACGCCGGTTGTGCTCCGCGGCACAGACGACGGAGGAACAGAGAGAGTTGATACGACTGCGCAGACACCAGTCGCACGGAAGCGCAAGCTCGCGAGTGAGGAGGAGAATGCGCCAGAAGCTAGGATCTCGCCCACCGAAGTTGAGCCTAAGACTGAGGGCACAGACAACGCGACACGCAACCCAACCGATATTCGTGTTGAGCTACTACGTCAGCTCGTCGAATCGAGGCGCGATGGGCCTGATGCTGCTATCGACACGTACGGAACGCAAGCTTGCGTCTTCAGAATCGACTCGAAGGACGAGATCAAGCGGTTCCAGATCTTGGTCGCTGCGCTACTGAGCTCGCAGACACAAGACCCCATCACCCATGGCGCCATGATGAGGCTGCACACATTTCTCGACCCTAATTCAGAGGATCAGGACGGACTGACAATCGCGAAAGTTCGTCGCTCGTCGATCGAGCGAGTTCAAGAACTGCTTGTCCCAGTAGGTTTCTACCGCCGAAAAGCTCAGCAGCTCAAACAAGTTGCAGAGACACTCAATTCGAAGTTTAAGGGTGATATCCCTCGAAGATTAGAAGACTTGCTCACGCTTCCTGGGATCGGCCCTAAGATCGCTCGCGTCGTCTTGCTGCTCGCTTGGGATGACGTCGACCAGGGTCTCATAGTGGACACACACATCCATCGCCTCTCGCAGCGTCTTGGGTGGGTCCCCGTCCCACCAGGCACAAAATCTCCGGAGGAAACGCGGGCAGCTCTTGAGAACTGGGTGCCTCGTGAGTTCTGGCGTGACTTCTCGCGGAACGTGGTGGGGTTCGGTCAGAATATTTGCGCCGCTGTCTTCCCGAAATGCATCGAGTGCCCATTAGCGCCTCAGTGTCCGAGTGCGTTCTCGTATCGCCACCCGAGTGCGAAATCGGTCTCCAGCACCAAGAAACGAAGAATCACGGACTTGAAGTACGAACCTGATGGGGGCGACGAAGACTTCGAGACAAACCAATAGCGTTGAAATCAGTCTTTAGTGTATGATGATGATACTTGTACGATGTTTGAAGGGAAGCATCTAATCTGCGTTGCGATAGACGGTGATGATCAGCCACATGCTGAAGAAGACTGTAATCAGCGCGATGCGGACAAGCGCGCGCTCGTGTACGTCGTCCAGCATATCGGCGCGACGCCTCGACTTGGCCAACGAGCGCAGCATCGGTACGGTGTGCAGCGTGCGCTGGTCTTCAGCCTGATATGAACTGACTGTACGGGGCTCATAGACCTTCGCCGTTTGCGCGCCGATGGCAGTCATGGGCCACAAGACATTGGATACAATCGACTTGAGTACGGCTGTCGACGTTGGCTTCAGCGAGATCTCTTGGTACTGTCGGTAGCCTTCACGGCGGCTCTTGTGGAGAAGATGGTCACTCTCCCGTGTCGGTGCAAAGTATCCTCCCCGTTCCATGTCATCATCGTCCTCCGGCAAGCGGTCGCTGTCGTACCCGTACGGCGCGTCATCGTGGCTGCTGATGAGCGGCTGCTGCAGCTTGTCCGAGTCGTCGTCCAAGACGCCGTAGCGAGAGGCCTTGGAGGTCGTGTCGGCGTACAGGTAGACGCCCTTGGTCATGATGGCTCGCCAGGTCTCCATGGCGTGTCACTCTGGTTTCGGGATGACAAGTTCCCCTCGAAGAAGCCTCTGACGCCGGCCTGCTTCAACACCCCCGCCCGAACAGCTACGCATTAGGAAGACCGTCGAGAACACGTCTGCGCAACCTTCGCGCGACCTGAAGATTTTCGTATGCTTTATCACAGGAGCGTCATCTTATGACGGAGGTTGGATGATGATGATGGGGTTGTTGATGCCAGCGATCCGAAATGGACGAGCTCCGCAAACAGCTCGCGTCGCTGGACGCGGACCAGGTGAAGGAGCTGCTAAGCGCCAGTGGGCACAACGCGCTGCTCAGGACTCAACAGCAAAGAAACGACGGCTGCGCGATTGACGTGGCGGCTGTGAAGGCCCAGGGAAACGAGCTCTTCAAGTTGGGCAACTTCGAGGATGCCGTCCGCGCCTACACGCAGTGAGTGACTCTTGACGACCTGACAGGCTGCGACACGACTGAGCTCGACAATTCTGAAGGTGCATCGACGCTAGTGGCGGCGGTGATGCGACGTTGTTCTCCAATCGAGCGATGGCCAACTTGAAGGTGAGTTCGCCCGCGAGTGCAAAGAACACATCGATAGGCTGAGTTTCTGGATCTTCAGCTGCAGCGGTACGAACATGTCATTCGCGATTGTTCTGCTGCTTTGAACATCACGGAGAGCATTAAGGTACAGTAATTAGCCCACCAAATACCAGGTCGCTCACTCAGCCTGAACCGATCTTGCTACGAAGCCGTATTTGCGACGTGCCACCGCATACGTTGCCCTCGAAGACGCCCAAGACGCAATTCCAGACCTTGATGCCGCGCTCTCGTTTGAGCCGAAGAATCGAGACGCCATGAAGTTGCTCGAGCAAATAGTTGCGTGCGCGAAATTTGACCGGCAATCTCGAACGAAGGCTGTACTGTTGTTATCATTTCGCGAAGGGTGGAGGATCATTCCCGTGAAAGGGAACCCGGCGCCACCTGGCCTCAATGGACACGCCCTTTTCACTCTTCCCTGTGACCCTCGAAAACGTGTCCACTTGTTCGGAGGTCGGGCTGTTCGCGACCAAAAGGCTGGTGTGTACGTCATGGACGAGACTGACTACAGCTGGGAGCTAGCATCGCTGTCAAGCGCGTTGCCACCTTCTCGGGCATGGCATACTGTGTGTGCCGTGAGTGATGATGCCCTATGTTTATACGGTGGAGTTTCTGCAAGTGGTGAGGATCCAAGACTTCATCTGCTTCGAGCGAGACAATCTCATAGTGGCATCACTTTGGAATGGTACAACGTTGATGCTGAAGATCAGAAACCACCAACCTTCTTGGCTCGATCTGGACACACTGCGATCTCTACCCTGATAGGAGGTGATGGCCGCTCCATATTGGTGTTTGGTGGGAGGACAAAGGCAGGTGTCACCAAAGAGCTCTGGAGAGTTTCCGCTGAGTCTGGGATGGAGGCGTCGCTTGTCAACTGTAATAGCTCTGTGTTGCCTCCACCGCGTGATGGCCATTCGATGGTTGTCTGGTCTCATGGGTTGCATCATCATGCTGTCGTCTTTGGCGGGAACGGGCAGAAGACAGAAGAAAAGATGAACGATACCTGGTTGCTAGACATCTCAACGTGGAAATGGTCGTTGCTTCCAACTTTTGGCGAGATACCGCCACCTCGATCGTACCACTCTGCCCACGTTATTGAAGACTTCATGTTCGTCATTGGAGGGCGAATGGTTGACTCCGAAGACGGAAACCTTTATGTGCTCGATTTTGGTGGGTAGGTACATTTGATCTGTGTGGGTGTGAGGCTAATGATTTCGACTTGATGCAGTGTCGCAAGAATGGTTTTGTGTTCCCTTACCACGCGAGCGTGAGCTAAAACCTCGTGCATGGCATGCAAGCATCATGCGAAGCGACAAGAACGAGATCTATTTGATCGGAGGTGGAACTTTTACTGGTCCGGCGCGTGAAGCTGCTGTGTTGGACATGAGCAAATTTATAGCAGCAATAAGGCAGCTTACTTCTACATAGTATGTCAAAATCGTGAAAAGGTTTATGGAATAGGTGTGGAACGCTACGCTCGAGACTGGTTGTCTGCATTGTAACTTGCTCATGAGGCTTCTACGGGCGAGGCTTCCGGTTCTAAATACTTGGCGGCCTTCTCAAACTTCCGCGCAAGGTCGCCGATGACATGGTTAGCCCCTCCGAAGTCCTCCTCGACACGAGAGTCGCTTTGATGGTCGAATGTGGGATGCATAAACATCGACGATGAATTGCGAGGGGTATATTCGAGCTTGCCCATGAAGATCGTCGCCGAGTTCGAAGACGGACTCCCAGAAGGAACAGGGTCCCCGAGTATCGCGTGGCGGTAAGAGGCTGCAATCAAAACAAATTTAGCAAATGGAGCCAAGACTCGACCTGCCGCTGCTCACCTTTCCGATTCTTCCACTTGTTCATTACAGCTTCAAGGCTGGAGCAACCATCTAAAAAGTTGGGTAGCTCACCACGGAGCCGGTTGTCTCTGAAATCGGACTCTTTTAGATACTTCAGCTTGGAAATGCATCCCGGAATCCGCCCTTCGAGAGCGTTGTCGAATAAATAGAGGTACTCAAGGTCTTCCAAGTCACTGATCGTCTCTGGAATGCTTCCGCTGAGTTGGTTGCTCGACAAGTTGAGAAATTCGAGCGCTTTGCACCTCCCAATCGTGTCAGGAATCGGTCCCGTGAACTCGTTGTTCCGTAATGACAGGAAGATGAGTGAAGAGAGTTTGCCAATGTCTTGTGGGATCGTCCCACTCATGCGATTGCCTCGGAGGCTGAGCTTCGCCAACTTCTTCATCGTGCAGAGCGAGCTGGGCAGCGTACCGCTGATGTTGTTGTGTTGCAACTGAAGCGTACGCAGTTGTTGAAGTTTTCCGAGATCGGCTGGCAGCTCTCCTGTATCAGTACGATGGAGGTGAGTAAGATCCGGATGACTGATTCACGTGCACACGGATATACCACTGAGAGCGTTTTGCTGCAAGTGCAGCTCCTGCAGGTGCTCACATTCGCACAACGACGGTGGAATCGTTCCTGTGGAACTCCCGATCAGCTCCCACATGTCGACGCTGCATCCATCGCAATAACCACACACCTCGCAAGTCATTGCAGCTTAGATCCACACGCAGCAGCGAATTAATCTTGCCCAGCGAAGCCGGAATTTCCCCTAGTTCCCACAGTGCACAGATTAGAACAGATCAACGACTATGACGCTTTCACAACCAAGAATCCTCACCATGCAGTCGGTTCTTGGAGAGATCCAGCACGCGCAAGTAAGAGAGCTGGTCAAGGCACGTCGGAAGCGTTCCGTGGAGCTCGTTCGCTGGGAGCTCGATGGCGATCACGTGGCCCATCATGACCTCGACGCCGAACCACGTCTCGGGGTCGACGGTCGGCTGCTTCCAGCCGTGGCGCCGGCGCCACTTGTCGCCGTCCAGCGCGTCGTATAGCGCCACAAGCGCGTCAACCTCGTTGTGTGGGATGGAGCTCTGTCCGTGGCCCATGCTTCTAGCAGAGTGTGCGGATGCCGAGGTGTGTCGACAGCCTTCTCCAGCTGGTCGAAGCGTAGGTAACGGCTGTGGAGTGTTGGCGCGTGTTGGACTTTGAGAGCTGTCGCAAGACGATTCAACGCGAGCCGTCGGAAGGATTCCAATATCGGCGAGCGCGAGTTGCTTCACGCGCACGTCACGACGAACGCCGGTGTTAGTGCAGGATGCGAGAAGATTGCTATCCGTGACTGGAAGGGCAACTTTCCTCTATCATGCAGTTGCTTGATGAGAGTGCGATTGCTAGGGTGTCGTATTCTTAGACCATAGAAACACAGGGTAAAACAAATGAGTACTCTGAGAATGTTGCACGATCAGAGGGGGAAAGAGGACTCCCCAGTCATTCGGTCGCTTCAACTGACTACCGGGAATGGAACACATGAGAGCACCGCGTCATTCTCGCAGCCCATGCATCGCAGTTGTCCTAGCAACGCGGAAAGTGAAACCCTCTGAATACTCAGAATGAACCGTCACATTTTGATCACTACAACGAACTCTACGAAACAAATACAGCGGCTCGCTCAAAACTCCACCTCCTCGTCACTGTTGGAGTCGCCTTTCGCCAGTGCACGACGATGCTGCGATGGAGGCGGCTGGTACGGTTGGGGCTTCGGTTGAGCAGAGAGATAACCGGGTCGGTAGCCCTTGCCGTCGGCATTGTGGTCAACGTACTGGCGACCACGACCCGTCGAGTGCTGGACGGGAGGCTCATCTAGGTCGTGCTCGGAGTAATGACGGGTGCGGATCGATGGCTGAACTCCGAGAACGTCGTCAAAGTCTTGATCTGAATGATGACGTGTTCGACTCGATGGGAGTGGGAGACGCTTCTCGTACTCGAAGGAGCGAGGCTCAGAGATCATGCGTCGCAGTCTCGCGTCTCCTGGGCTCACTTCATAGGTATCGTCCCGACGATTTCGAAGAGCCTCGGTTTGATGCGCGTGTGATTTTCCTCGCTGATCAATTAGGCGAGGATTGGAACGCTTCCGATCCACCAACCTTCCCCAGTCCACAGTATCCAGGTCTCGCTGGTCTGCCCTTCTGGAGGGAGGAGCGATCTCCGAGTCAAATAGGTGCATCCGCTGGCCGTGACCCTCAGCGAGAAACGGGTCTCCTTGTGAGAATACAGGTGACCGAGATTGCTCCCCGTCATCTACATAATTGCCAAAGTATCCCGTTGCACTGGGTCGAGAATCATATGAAGGATAGTGCGGACGTGCAGCACGTCTTGAAGTCGGTGGGTCGTACTGATGCGGTGTGTACTGGGGTTCCATCCCGGGATCGTAGAGAGGGTTACGAGAGTGTTCAGTGTCCTTGCTGGAAGCCAGGTGAACGTCCGCATGTCGACGTGAGCGTGCTTCGTCCCTAGAAGATGGCGCAAGTTTTCTTGACTGTGGCCCGGCATCATAGCCTGCACGGACATCTAATGGCTGCTGCGGGCCCCGGCCAACACGTAAGTTGTGAGGTTCAAGAATGTCCAGGGACTTGCGATCATCATATCTGGGTTCATGACGGCGAACGTCGCGAGAGGAAGATGGAGCTGCATGAATTGACAAAGCAAGTTGTGGAGGAGTCGGCGAACCTGATCGTTGCCTCCGCAGTTTGGTGTTCGAACGGACATTTTGGAGGTCTTTGCGATGCTTCATGTCTGGAGATGGCGGTGGACGTTTAGGGACCCACAGAGACTGCACAAGATTATTCAGATCCATAGCGAAAGCTGCGTCGAACGTGCGAGTAGCCAAGTCCTCACTCTCGAGTGGTGCTGAGGAAAGTTCACCTCCATCCTTAATCGGCTTGTTCAGATCGAGCGGGCGCTTCGGATCCCAGTTCCGCCGCAACCAAGGGTTTGGCCACATGGAATGTTCTCTCGACCTTCGCGGCGCAGATTGCGACCCACCGCGAGAACTATCTCCGTCGCCTTGAGAGCTTGAGTCGGAATCCTGCCGCCGCAGCTGCACGTATTCTTTACTTCGAGTCGAGCCTGCATCACTTGGGTGGTTGTGCGGAGACATTATAGGCTCGCGCGGACGTCCACGCATGCTATCGGGAGAGCGCATCTACGACACAATCCGATTCTCAACCAAAGCCCGTGGCTCTTCGATCTTCCGACGGATGTTCAGCTTCCTGATTTCAAACTGATGTGTCGCCGGAGCCGTTCGACTCAGAGTGACCAGACGCCGGTGCCAGCGGGCAACCGGACGATTCTACGCAGCGCCCACGCGGAAGCAGACGACACCGACCTGCTCCTGTCGTCAGGCGCTGTGACGTGCCTGGCCGACTTATCGAAGCCGGGACGGTCGCAGGATTGTGCGCGCTTGGTGGCAGCAACAAAGTCGATTCAGCAGGTCCCCTATCAAACCGATTGCCTCCGGCTCTTGAGGTCACCGCCTGACATGCACTCCTAAGTGCGCACGAATCTATACGTCCTTAAACCGGAGTATATGTCAGTACTGAATGTTGCCATTCGAATGCGGTGGTGGCGAAAGAGCGTCATTTGATCGAAGAGCTCCGACCATGGCGCCGATCGCGGCTGACGAAGCAAAGCGCAAGATCAAGAAGCTGACGAAGGAGAAGATCGAGGAGTTTGGAGCTGAGTTGAGGAAGAACAATGGCCAAGTGGATCTGTCCGGTCGCGGCATCGAGACGATCGTGAGCCTCGACGGCCTGCAGCAAACGACCAAGCTCGATCTCAGCCGTAACAAGCTCACCAAGCTCACACACATGAAAGAGGTGCCCGGACTCACGATGATCCGATTGACGGACAACAGACTCAACGGAGAGGTGCGTTTGAGAAGACTCACCTCGATTGGACGCGAGGCTGACGTGGATGTGGACAGGGTCTTGCAGAACTGCAGCATCTAAAGAAGCTGGTAATCTTGAACGTCGCAGAAAACCAAGTCACGCGTATCCCCATGGAAACGCTGCGGAATCTAAGACAACTCAAGGCGTTTGTGCTCAACAACAACGCGATCACGACGCTTGAGTGGGTGCCTTCCTTCCCAGAACTCAACTCGCTCATCGTAAGCCACAATCGAATTCAGCAACTTCTCCCACGTACAATCGACCGACTTCCGAAGTTGACCAAGATCTCCATGACGCACAATCTCCTTGAGGTACGGGGGGCGTGCTTATGTGCCCACCCAACGAGGTGTCTAACCGTTCTTGGTTCGTAGGATCTGCCTGACCTCAGCTCTCTCAAGAACCTCACAGAGCTACGCTTCTCGCGCAACAAACTAAAGGTAGTGCCGCCATCTTTGGCACGACTGAGTAAGTACACAGTCGCACAATCAGATTTCCATTAGTTTTCTCATCATCTCACCAAACTCAATCACAGCAAACTTGAAAGTTCTCGAACTCGGCCACAACGAGATCGATGATTGGAAGAGCATAGTGGCCCTTAGCGAGTTGAAGAACCTGAAGCAACTTAGTCTGACCGGAAACCCCATTTATGGCGTCCCCCTTGAAACGAAGAAGAAGGAGGAGAAAGGTGATTCAAGTTCGGGCTCAGAGGACGAGAATCATAAGGACCACGACCTATCCGTTGAGGAAAAAGCAAAACTCAAGGAAGCCAAGCGTCTTGATGCGAAGCACAAACAGTACAACTTCAAGATGAAGCGCCTCTTTCCCAACCTGGTGGTTCGCGATGGCCACCGAGTTCTGAGCAAGAAAGTTCACGGCTACGTTGCGCCACCCAAGGAAGAGAAACCAGTGGAGAAGCATAAGAAGAAGAAAGGAGGCGATAAGAAACAAAAGGATGCAAAGTCCAATAGAAAGGAGCGCGAGAGTGGAACAGACGACAGCGGCATGAAGCGAAAGCGAGGAGACGACGCACCGAGTGAGGAAGCTTCGGTTGTTGACGGGAAAAGCGAACGGCCTGTGAAGACTCAAAAGAAGCATGAAAGGAGCTTGAAGAGTGAGCTCGAAACTTCTCCCATTGAAGATCTTTCTGCTCCTGGTGAAGCTCATACACCAGCCCCAAAAACCAAGAAAGAGAAAAAGCAAAACAAAGATGACTCAAAGCCCGAGAAAAAAGCGAAAAAGAAAGAGGAGAAGGGAAAGAAGACCACCATCGAGCGTCAGCCAAAGGTACGATTAATCTTCTTGTGTAAAAGACGACAGCTTTCTTACAGCTGCATCTGTAGGAAATCGCGAGTGGCGTGGTTGCAGTCAAGCAATTCAAGAAGTCCAAGCCAGCCAAACAAAGCGAAAAGGCAGCTCCAGTCGATCTCACCAAGGTCGACTTTGCGCCTGGGGTTGGTCTGGGCGGTGCCTCGGCGTGGGATTAGAGCATTGTTCAATTTTGAAAACGTGTGTCTCAAAATTTGCCTTCATGGTTGTGTTATCTCAGTGCCCTGAAGTATGATTTTGTATTCGATTATACAGGTCCTGAGCAGAATCAAAGGCGGTCCGAGCCGTGCGGTGCACACGAGACGACCGGAACGCATCGAGAGCAGCATGGCGCAGAACCCGTTATCCGCCTTCATCGGCTCGTTCATGGCCCCCTCGCACGAGAGCGAGACCGCCGCGCTCGTACGTGGCACGTCCGCGCGCGCGCTACGCGTCCGGTGGCTCTTAACAAATGGTGGTCGCAGGTGCACTTGGAGAAGCTGCAGGAGGGCGCGCAGTGGCGCCTCGAGGACGACGCCGTCGCGAATCGAGCCAAGGGCTACCACCAGCAGAAGAAGTACACGGCCTCGGAGGGCTTTTCCGAGGTGCCGCGCCAGTACACGGTCCCGAGCCACTCGAACGAGCGAGACTTCGCCACGTACGCCGCCAACTCGTACTCATCGGCTATCGCTATCCAGGAGCTCATCAAGAAGCGCGGCTTCTAAAGTCTCGCATGTTGCGGGGCTGCAGTATCCTATGCAGGTCAACTGCGCCGAGCTAGCTGCTGGCGAAGGAGATCGACTCGCGGGATTCCCATGGCCCGAGGAGGAAGAGTTATCACAGTAAATACAAGTACAACGCGAAAAATATGGCGAGGTGTAGTTGACGGAGGCGGAGAGCGTTCCGTTCGTTTCCTGTGCAGACTCGAGCTTGCTGAGCTCAGTCTGAGCAGTGGTTTTGGTGGATTTAACGTGATCACAAGTCCGAGGCACTTATCGTGAAGGGTCTTTTGCGTCACCAGTCGGTGGCGGTGCGTACAGATACACCTACTCAGTGCATCGTACAGTGTGAGTACCACTGCCGACGCAAGACCCAAGCGTCGTGATGGTGTCATGCTGCTCACTTTCGTTCCCTTGAAATCCCGGACTTGAGAGTACTCCCACCCGGGGATCGAGAACACGTAGGTCACGATACGAATCCCGCGTGAACGAGCCTCTTCGAGCCTTCAAGAAACACTGGTGAGAGTCCATTCACGCCAGCGAGTGTGGTGGTGAGCCTTACTTCGGCAAGAGCATCTTCAGTCCCTGTCGGGCGGACCACCGGAACGTAGCGATTACCGTCAATCTCACTGCAGGCGCAGGAATGAGGCGCACCGACGCACCTGTGGCACGAGATACATGAACAGCGCTGTGGCCTCAGAGATGTCGACCTGCAGCGCGTCTTGGTGCTCGATCTCCACGAGATGGGAGACCTCATTATCCTGTATGACAGAAAGAAGTGACTCATCTTATTGCAGGCGGTTCATGCGGTAGAGCCATCTCCACCTCAACTCGGTCGCGCGCCTTCTGCACGAGCGCTATGTCGTACTCGACGCCCACGCATCTAGAATCGTGAGCGTGGTCAACCATTGTTTTTTCCAGAGGGCGAGTAAGAGACGTCTCTACCTAGCGCCCGTCAGCTTGGCTGCGTGGATGAGCAACCGCGCGTCGCCACAGCCCAGATCAAAGAGCACGTCCGCGAGAGTGAGCTGAAGAAGGACCAACGCGTGCGTCAGAACGCCGTCGCCACTAGGCGTGAACGGCGCTAGCTTGGGGCCGACACGTCCGTCGCTGGTCTCAACTTGGCTGCTCATTCGGAGCGTGGCACTATTGTGGGGGTCGTAGCTGCTGTTTCCATGGGCAGCCACGACTTCGTCGGCGACGGGCAGTTCGTCGGCGATGGAGGCGCCACTCTGCAGCGTCTCTGGTAGGCTCTGCGTGTATTTGCAGCAGCTCAAGTGGGTGTGACTGTGAAGACTTCGCTAGGGACTTTACGACATGGCGCATGATCAAAGGCTGCCCGGGACGCTACATCATCAAACACAAGAAGTCCAACCCGGTTCTAGTCGGCGCCACGCCTGTGACGGCGTTGGACGCTCAGGCTTTTCTCACAGCAGCGCTCGGCTCGGTGCCAGGTGTGGTGCACGACCTCCACAGTGAACGGTGCGTCGACCGCGTCCAGGTCGTTGAGTTTCCTGACTCGGGCGGCGTCATCACCTATTGCAAACCCGACCAAGATGGAGGAGAGCGAGACGCTTCGTCGGTGTATGTCCACACGCTCAACACAGCCTCAGGGCTCAAGCGGAAGCTCGAGGGGTTGGGCCTGGATCACGTTCTCAATTCAAGGCAGGTGGAGTGATGATGTCAAGAGTGAAAGCAGCACCATACGATCTTGTACAATTCAAGGCTGCAGTTCAGGTATCGATCGCAGAAGGCTTGGCTATAGTGACGGAAGAGAGCGCCTGATGGAATCTACGCATCGATTCTTGTGCTTGGTGAAGTGCAGTATTGTCCACACCCGTGGTCTCAACGCGTCGAGACCCGAGACGGTGCGTGGCTGTCTTTCCAGCTCCTTCTCGTCCTTGGATCCACCGTTTAAGCAGCTCGCTTTGCGATGTTGGTGGTTGAATTTGCCATGCTGGTACGAACAAGTCTGTGGGATAATCAACGTCGCTCAACGACTCAAATGTGGTCGCTTGGTTTGATTCTGCTGCCAACGCCTTCTCCAACAGGCTCTGAATGAGCCCTGTGGAATCGAATGTTGAGCCACCGCCGTCTCTTTGGCGTTCATAATCATTCATCCCTAGGCGGCATGTGCGACGGAGTTTCTCACGCGACTCGTTCATCGTCGACTCGACGTCCGCCTGGGCACGAGCGAGCTGCTCTTCGAGCTGGTCAAGGTCGTGGTCTTCCTCCATGAGGGGGCTCTGATTGCCAAATGCTTGAAGGTCGCGTAATGATGCTCTAGAAGAAAGAAATCACCTTAGAAAGGTGCATTGCGATGTCTCACCCACCACACGACGTACTTGGTGGATTCGATTTGTGCATGAACACGCGCTTCCAGTTTCCCTTTCAAAGATGTCAGCTCAGTCGTGTTTGAGTACGCTTCAGAGCTCTGGACAGGCACTTTTGATCCGACTCTAGTCATGGGTACTTGTCTCGCTGTGCTGCGCTGGTGCCTCTCGAGGAATGCAATCGTTTGTATGATTTTAGGTGGCTGGCTTATCGGACGCATAACGCATGCTTTACTTGCTGGGTTTGTTCCTCGAGCGTCCTCAAGCCGTTTCTGTGCTTGAGCAGCCACTTCTCGCAGCTCGTCATGTTTGGCATGGAGATCAAGAAGCTCAAGCTCCTTTGCGCGCAGCTTGTTCTCGCAGACCACAAGCTTCTCGTCAGTATCGCGGCGATCTCTACGCATGTCAAAGAGCATCCTCAACAAAGTTTCTTTGATCGGTGTATGCCCAAAAGTGTACCTTTGGATGGATGCGACCGTCGACACGTGGCAGAGAGTTCTATGCGGCACTTCCGCAGTTCGTTTCGCAGCCCAGCGCACATTCTCTCGGTCTCGGTTTGCACAACTCGAAGACTAGCAATCTCTGCTTCCAGCTGGGAGTTCATTGTCAAGAAGCACCGCAGTTTAGATCGAATGAAGCTTGAACTTACCTCTTGGATTTCTTTCTGGTGCTGTGAGCTGTGAAGTCGTAGCAACTCTTGGCCAGCGCGCAGTTCCGCCTCCAGAACTCTAATCTAAGAATTCTCAATCAGGTCTTTGGAACCATCGACCCAGCGTTGAGCATACACACTTGCGAAGCAGACCGCGTCTCCAGAAATCGAACAAACTCGCTGGTTGCTGAGTACCCACCAAGTTCGCTGTGCCCTCCTCCACCCTGAAGAACCTCTTCATTTCCCAAGGTTTTGTTGATCCGAGTAATCAGTTGCTTATGTACTTCTGCGGTCGCTTGGGCAAGTCCGCCCAGATGAAGTGCACCCAACGCTCCCATCAGGTTCGTTAGTTCCTGTGGGGCACATTTGTGCAAGGATTACGACGACACAACCCACCATCGTCGGGAAATACTCACCAGTTTGACCACCTCCAGACAAATCGCAAGCTTTTCTCCCAGCTCATGATCCTCCCTCACTTTCTGGTTATCGAGAGCGTCTAACGCGCCCGAACTAACCAAACCTTCTGTGTCCGTGGCTTGATCTTGCAGGGGGAGTATAGTGATTGGAGTTTGCGTTGACTGCACAGACCTTGATCGCGAAGAATCTGAGGGCAACATGTCCTCAAGCTGTCCAGGTGCTGATTCCTGGACTTTGGTGTCATTGACCAAACTTGGAGTTCGTTTTCTTGGTAGCATCAGTTTCAGTTCACTGATGATGCCCGTCGGACTGAGTACTGGATTACTGCGCACAACCTTCGCGAACGTCATTGGCTTTTCGGCGCCATCTCGAGCTTCTTTACCGACTGTATTGATTGACAGAAGCTCTTTCAGGGATCTCCGACGGTGTTTTTTCTTCCCATTAGTAACGGGATCCGGAGTTAGTTCGTCTTTAATGTACAACTGCTTGCGACTTGCATCTTGGCTCGCACATGCGTTGCTCGCGCTAGCCATTGCAGACTTTGTAATCTGCTTTTGACATTCTTCCGCCGCTTGAGGTGTAGTTGGGAGTGAATCGACGTCCTCCAACACCATTTCTTGTTGTAATCCCAAGGTCTTTAATGCTTTTTGTACCAAAAGAATGGATGGTGGTCGCTCAAATTTATGGAGAAAGGTCTGTGAGGCCAAAGACAAGTCGCTCGTTGGAGAAAGACTATCACTCGCCCACGTTGACAGTACAAGTGACGGTTGCACGAAGCGATCTTCGGCGCAATAAACTTCCTTGGTTTTGAGAGTTGCCGGTCCGAAATGTGCACTCACCGATTCGCAGTTCCCAGAGGCGTCCGCTGATATCGGGTGTGCGCTTCGGCGAGTACGGTAGTGCATCCGCAGCCCAGGGAAAACTGCTTCAGCCGCGTGCAGCGCACTTTCGGCATCAACAAACGAAATAATCGCTCTCAGGAACAAGAGCACGGCTCAGTTGACCTACTACAGCAGTGATGACGCCAACGCCGCTCACCTGTTTCTTGAGCCGTTCATTGCTAGAGTCACGATGGAGCCAAATGCACAGAGTAGCGACTGTCGTCAAATGGGTGCACCATGATTATCCTCTCCTGCATGACTTCAAAGGTTGCGACTACGTACGCGAAGCGATTCCTCTGTGTGTGGAGTTGCAATTGGGTCCCACGTCGCATGCACATAATGTCCAGAAGACGGAGTCATCGACGAGACGGTATTCAAGCTGCGTGTTACAGCCACCGAGGTCGTCTCGGGGACGCTGGTGTTTTCTCCTACGTTTCTGTTTGATAAAACAAGCGCATTCTCGATGAACACCTGAGCCAGCCGCTTTCTTTGTCTGATAACATCATCTAAATGCAAACTGAGGTGAGGAATTGGAGTTGGGCCATATCTGGCAATTACAAACTTGTAGCGGGAGTGGAGCGATCTTCATCTGGCCGGACAAGCAGAATACCCGCATGCTTGGCAAGTTTCTTCACGCCCATTCTGCATGCGATTCTCGTCGAGATCTGTTACCCAGAAATGCGATCAGTTCAGTTGGCTGTTATCGCGCATCAGAAACTCTACATTGTGCAGGTGGATGAGAAACACTCCGAGCAACTCATGCGTCCCGCTGTCAAGCTTTTCGAACAGGCGCACGATCTCGCTCAGCGTTGCCGGGTCGTCAGCTTCAGCAGCCCGCTCGAGCAAAGACTGGCTCACACTATTCGGAATTAGGGGAAGAAAGTCCGCTTCCATGATCTGCTCATCAAGAATAAACATTTTACGCTCTCTTGGTGAATGGGAAAAGCGTTGGGCACCTCTTTTATTGCTTGTGTGATGGAGTGAGGGCAAATACTCGAGAGGTCGGGAAGGATTTCTTGGCTCAAACAGACCCTGCGAATCTCGGAGATCTCAGCTGTTGGACCAAGTTTCTTGTACAGTCCCTCCTCTCGCCTGTGGTCCTTCTCCAAGAACTCAATCAGCTGAACAAGTTTGTTCATCACGTGCGTGGGCATTGTCGACTGTGTGAGGAGAGCATACGGCTTCGACTGGTGGAGCTGCTGCTTCGCACGGCGGAGCGAAGGTGGCGACAAAGCATGAAGCGCCTTGAGAAACGACCGCGAGGCATTCGGCGGCGGTGGAAGAGATCGAGGCGCTGCACTCATTGCAAGGACGACGACTCCGCGCTGAAAGGACACATAAACCAGTTGGTTAACGGAAGGTTAACAGTCGTAGCCATACAACTTCAACTGCCAATTATTTCTCGCCTCCTGTGCGGTCACACATACTCGCTAGTACTGGGCAGGAGCAGGCGTTTCCTCCGACGGAGGGATGTAGCTGGACCAGCAGTCGCGAAACTCGCACTTGCGCTCAGGCACGCGATAGACCCAAGTACCGTCCACGCATATCTTGACGTCCCACGTACACGCCTGGATGAAGGATCAGCCACACGACATTATGATTTACAGTAGCGGTAGTAGGGAGCAGTCCTACCAGCGGGTCGTCGGCAGGACGCGAAGCGCGTTTGCTGGCCGCACGCGCGAGCAATAATAGGAGCAGGGTGAAGAGTTTGCCGAGGCTCATCCGCAACTTGGGTGGCTCAGACTTGACTGCGTTGCTGTCGGACGGTTCGTGTGTGTGGGAAAGGCTGTCGAGCCTATGTAAGTTTCGGAACAAGATCGCGAACTATGTTCCTTTCAAACAAGAAAAAGGACCGTCTTGCAACAGTCATGAGTCTCTATTCGATCAATCGCCTAACTCTACTAGTTATTGGCCGACGACCAGCAGCTGCAGGTCACCACGCACTTGGCGAGCTAGTCGCGCAACGTCCTCAGTCGCTTTGGAGGCGTTGGCAGCGTCAAAGGCGTCGAGTCGCTGCGAAGCATACGCAATGTTCTGTACAAACCACTGCTTAAGCGCTGGTGACTGAATCAGAAATTGGACCGCCTTGAGCTTCTTGGTAACGGTCTCTGCGATGTCGGTGCTATTATACTGCGGCAGGGAGTCGAAGACACGGCGAGCGACTTCATCTGACAACGCAATCGTCGACCCCAAATCATTTAGAATGTCGGCTTCCAGCGTGCGGCCATCGGTAGTGGATGCGAACATGAGCAACGAGTGGGTCGAGACGGCAACGACGTCGTTCACCATATCAGCAGGCAATTCTCCGCGATGAATTGGCTTCACAGAGTTGAAACATGCTCCATATAAAAGAGTGAGCGTGTGGAGATCGATCGTCTCCATCGCCTTCAAGTTGCTCGCTTGTCGAGACAAAGCTGGCGTAAGGATCTTTGCTAGAGACGCGCCCAAGTTCATGGCCAGTAAGATGCGGCACACATGGTGTGCCAGCTGGAGGTGCTGGTTTGTGTGTGCGCGATTCAGCGGCTCGGAGTCTTGAACGCGTCCCAAGATACCACTCATGAGGAAGCTGACGAAGTGGGCAAGATCGAGCACGTCGCTGCGTTGGTAAAGAATGTCCAAGAGGAAACTCTTGGCATCAATGTGAACGCGTGCGCTTTTGCAGCAGCTAGCGAGTGCGCGCACCAGTGCGATCGGATAGCTCGGCAAGTGATACAAGAGCGACGCAAACTCGACTTGGTCGGTCGCGGAGAGATCGTGGAATCGAAATTGTGCCGTTGTGTCGGAAGAGGCGAGATTGAAAAACTGTTCTAGGTTTTGCAGTACAGTGTCTGTAGCACCACTCGCTGCAAGCTCTGTCGGCAGCTGTTTCATCACAGACATCATCGTGAACAAGCACTGGCGGCCAAGCACGATATGATTGGTGTCAAGCTGACCGATGAAACTACCAAAGCATGACAGCCATTGCAACACCAAGTTCCACGACGGCCATCTTCGAAGATCAGCAAGCCGGTGAATCACAAAACTTGAGCACGCACGGAAGGTCATTGACCGCGGCGAACACTTCACATACAGCTGAGTAAACTGGGTCAGCAGCTCCTCCCGTTGGTCAGGGTGCTGCACGGCTATCAACACTGAAGTCAGCACCTCCAGTAGCCCGCGTACGATAATGTGAGTTCCTGAAAGTGAACGCAGCTCATCTGAGGCAGCGTACTTGACCAGTGCGGACACCACAAACTGGGTAATAATCGGCTCAAGATCAGATGATGATGAGCCACGAGTGATCTGTGGAAGCTTGAGGACCACACACGCGAACTTAGCAATCGAGACGTTGATGCCGTACCACCGCGAGAGATACGCGTCGCTACCAGCCGTAAGGTTGTGCGCAGGGAACATTGGAAATTTGGCCAAGAACTCCTCTTGGATCTTGCGAGCTGTCCTGGTGAGTTCGTCGTCGGGATGTTCGATAATGTGCTCCACATTAGCCGACAGTATTACGGACGTGCACTCGACGATGCGCTGCATGTTATCGGAGTACTCCTCCGACAGGGTCTCAACCGTCTCGCTTTCGGCACATTCAAGCCACAGATCCAGCAGTGGTTTAAGTAGGGTTCGCGATTTCTCTTGCCAGAAGCCGACACTGCGAAGTCTTTCTGACTGGTTGGCCGTGACGATCGCAGGCGTCGAGTACAGAAGGAGTACAGGCATTGTCGAAACTGAAGCCATGCGGTGTAGGTTGCGAACTGCAATTTGACTTTTGCCTCGAGCAGCCGTTGTTTGCTCTTCGTCCGAGAAATCAATCGAGTGCAGCAATTTGTGGAGCACAGTCAGCGCGGAAAATCGCAGCGTCAGCGCACCGGCGTTGACCGATTTTTTTTTCAGAGCCGGGCGATTACCATTGCTCTGCTGTTCTCCTTGCTGTTTCTTGAATTTGGCGCCCGTACCATTGCCCCCGGCATTGAGGGCGTCATACTGGTTGGTGATCTTGATACCCTGCGTCTGTGCTGCGGCGATAAGATCGCGAAAGTTTTCGATCAAACGCCCAAGTTGCTCAAGACCGGCATCTACGCTGATCAGCTCCGGCGCGACTTCGAGCAACGCGCTGATCGCGCGCAGCGTGTCTTGGCGAATGCCAATTTGCAAGTGGGTCAGCCCACTGCAAAAGTACATTGCGATGAGTTTCGCAAACGGTTTAAGCGATCGGCCTTCGAGCATGACTGCAACGAGCACTTTCCACGTCTGCACGGCGGCCTCGCGCACAATGGCCTCTTCGTCCACAAAGGTTCTCAAGAACCGTTCGAGAACGATCGCGACGTTGGCCAGCACGTTATCCGGGTGCAGCTGCGCGAGCTCCTTCAGTCCTTGCAGAGCGCGCTGGCGCATGTGCGCGTTGTAGTGGCCGACGTTGGCGAGGAGGTCTTGCAGCGACAGGTGGCGATGGGTGACGGCATCGCCCTTGTCTTGCAGGCTGCTCTGCTCGAGCATGTTGATGCGCCGCGAGGAAATGTCGACCGACGTGACGTTGGCGGCCTGAGGAGCCTTGCGGCCGACCTTGCGCTTCGGCCGCTTGAAGTCCCCGGGCTTCTTCTTGCTGCTCGGCGTCTTGGTCGGCTTCCCCATGCTACTCGCCAGCCTGTCTTGATGGCCTGTGGGAGCTCTTGAAGCTCTCGACGTCACGCCAGTGCTTTGGGATGGTTTGATTGGACGAAAGTTATGTACATTGGGTGACTATTGGTCAATAATCCGTTTATACCGACGATTACCGGTTCATTGGTGGTGTGCGTCCGTTGTTTCATGTGAAATCGGTTGAGGCGATCAAACTGGCAATATTGGACACCTGCAGACTCGCGATGAGCAAGACGGACGCCAAGGAACTGCCCAAGGGCTGGAAGGAGGTGGAGAGCAAGAGCCGACCGGGTCAGAAGTATTTTCTCCACGTCAAGACGGGCGAGAAGACGTGGAAACTCTCGCACGTCCACGCCAAGGAGCGCGAGCTCCGGCACAAGGCATCGAGCCACCACGGTAAGGAGAAGGACAAGAAGAGCAAGGGCAGCGGAGAGACCGTCCACGTGAGCTCCATGTAATCACACGGCATGGGGAATCGCAGTCTGCTGACGAGCGTGGCGTGGCGACGTAGGCTCTCCACATCTTGGTGAAGCACTCCGGCTCGCGTCGGCCTTCGTCCTGGCGACAGGAAAACATCACGAGAAGTAAGGCCGTTGCGATCGCCAAAGTTGAAGGCATTCGCGACAAGCTCGTTGCGCGCATGAAGGAGCAGCCTGACGTACGTTCCGTGGAAAAATGCCACTCAGGCGTGAAGCGCGGAGAAGTGATGTAGCTTCGTTTGCTAGGCGTTGCGCGAGCTTTTCGAGGAAATCGCGAAAGAGGAGAGCGATTGCAGCAGGTATGAGTGATGCGAGGAATTGTTGGTGGCTGAGAGGCTGATGTATTTGGGCTTGTCAGTGCCAAGCGCGGCGGAGACCTGGGTCCGTTCGGTCGCAACAAGATGACTCCGCCGTTTGAGAAGGCCTCGTTCGCGCTGAAGGTGGGCGAGCTGAGCGATCTCGTGGAGAGCGATAGTGGCATCCATGTCATCCTGCGCGTCGCATAACGTTGGTCCCTCCTCGCTTCAAAGGAGACTCTTCGTCCCCATGCCGTGGCGGGCGAACACGGAAGAGCGGCGGCTACACGATTGTAGCAACGCAAATCACGAAAAATATCCAATCTATTGATCTAAGAAGACAAGGGTTGATGAGTCGCTTCGGCTCATCTAGAGTTCAAACACCTTGGCGAACGTGTCATCTTCGGTGAAGAGCGTTGTGCAGGGTGTGAAGGCCAGTGGCACTTTGCCCTTGGCTTTGCGCTTGAGCTGGGTGTCAAAGATGGACTTGTATGTGATGTCCATCGACTCATCGAGGTCGAGAAACTGCGATCGCAGCTTCTCCTCGAAGAGCTTCGCCTTACCGGCGACTTCTGCATTGTAGTGGTGGCGCATGGTGTAGATCTCCCACAGCGAGCTTTGCAGTGCGTTGCTCTTCTGCGGGTCGGCTTCCTCGCTAACGTACGGGTCGTGGCCGTCTTTGAGCGCGATCGCGACGGTCTCCCTTGCCAGCTTCTTGGCGGCAGCGTCAACACTGTTGATACTTGAAAGCTCTTCGCGGCGCATCTTGGCCGACTCCGCTGCAGTAACTGCACCAGTGCGATGAATGAGCTGAAGACACTCCTTGTGGCGAAGAACAAGGTTGTACACAAGCGGGATAATGAAAAGGATGGCGCCCGGCTCAGCCGCGAGAGACATTCGTGAAAGGCGTTTCGCATACGCGGCGACCATGTACGCAGGCAGATGGGATGAAGACAAGAAAAGCTCAAGCAAGCCGAAGAACCGGAAGCTATGCAATCAGAATACCGTCAGAGTGGTCCGAAACACTGAAAGGAGCAGCAACGGTGAGCTTACCGTTGCTTGGCACTAAGCATGAGCGGGTCGTTTAGCAGCACATATAATTTGTTGTAGAAGTCGGGGTAGTCGAAGTTGTAGTCAGTGATGAGGATGAAGAGCCCGTTGAGAGCGAGCAGACTGGTCACTCCGCCGATACTGTAAGAGTCAGTCAGAAAGTCGGAAAGAAGCAAGGGGTTCTCAAGGTGAGGCATGATTTCGAAGGGCAGCTGAGTAAGAATCTTGGTGTACGCGGTGTGCGGCAGTCGATGACGAAGCACCGAAACCCAGCACATGCTGAACACGTGGCGGTGCTGCTTCAGGCTATGGATACCGCCCTTCACATCCTTCTTCTCATCTTGCGCCTTGCGCTTAGTTCCAACGGCTGCTGACGACTCGGCATCGTTCTCTTCCTTTTCATCGTCTTCATCCGAGTCGTCTTCCGCGTCTGTGGGTTTGACTTCCACCAAGAAAGTGTTGATATCATCGCTCGACTCGGGCATCTTCACCATGTTGAGCAAACGCAACGCGTTCGATACAAACGTGAAATCGTCTGTCGGCTCCTTTTTCGCATCAAGCTCTGTTTCCAGGATTTGCGTCAGGTTGCGGAGCTGGTTGGGCAACAGATCGTTAACGTTTCGCGTGTTTGACTAGGCCCCGAAGTATATCCTCACCATGTAGTACTGGACATCGACATAGGCGCTCACATACTCGCCCTTGAAAACGCTCGCAAGCTCTCCCTTCAGCTTCGGGTTGGCCATCAGCTGCTGCACGACGCGCATGAACGTCTCGTTACCAAACGCCGCCGAGTCGTTGCCGCGGAGATCGCCTTCGCGGGAGATAAACTCCATCAGCGTACGCAGCGCGTTGATCTGCACGTTTTTGTCCTTCCCGTTAAGCAACCAGTCCACCATCTCTTTGATGAAGGCGACGTAGACGCCCCATAACCACTTCCGGAAGGTGACCACGGCGTCGTCGGTCTTGGGCTTCTTCACGTCCGTCGAGACCCCGGCGTTGGCCTTGAGGTCGCCCTTCTCGGCAAAGAACACGAGCACGCGGCGCATTGACTGCATCGCTGCCTGCGCCACGGCATTGTCTTTGTGCTTCAGCGCCTTGGCGATCTTCGGCAGCTCTGATCCACACAATCAACGTTGGCATAATCAATCCTGGAGCGTTTACAGCTCGCGACCGCTCACCATTGATCTGCTTGACATCTTCTTTGATTCGAACCTCCAGCTGCTTGATCTCCGCCGTCGTGGTCGCCATGACTGCCGATGCCCGAGTGGTTGAATGAGCTGCTCGTTGATGGCGGGCCAACCATGAAGAGCCGTCAATGGGTCCGCATTTCAACCAATAAAAACACTGCATTGTGAAACTGGAAATAACGATTTTTTACCAGAATGTTCCTTTACTTGTGTCTATTTGACGATTATTATGGACTGAGAACCTAAAACCCGGTCTATTCCAGTCCTGTGCAAGAGAGCCTTCCCGACGCACAGTCAAACCGGCGGCAGGAGGGGAGAACAGAGGAAGCGAAAGGCGAGGGAATCTCTCGCCCGCGATGGAGGCCGGCGAGGAGCGCGAGCATGGCGACAACGAGTACCTGCGCTTCCTGCGCGGGCTGCGTGGCGGCGACGACGCGGCGAATCTGCGTACGTTGGCGTCGCGAGCGCCGGCGCGCGCTTTTGGCTCACGCGGCTGCCCTTTGTAGATGATTTGACGAGCGCGCAGAACGGCGAGCTCGACTTCCGGACGCCGTTTCAAGTCAGCGACGCGCTGCCCGATCTCGAGGGCGACCTCCCGCACGTGGCGCCCGCGGACAGCGCCGAACTCGCGCAGATGCTGCTCGCCCACGCGGACCAGAACAAGTCGGACGACGAAGGCGAGGAGTCTACCTCGGACGGCACCGCCAATGAGCACATGATGGCCGGGGCGGGCGAAGCAGGACGTGGTGGCGCAGAAGGGACGAGCGACGCGATGTCAGACGAGGAAGACGTCGACGTCACGGCGGCGCTGCATTTGCATGCAGTCGCCCAGATCCACGCCAACTCGGGCGAGTTCGCGAGCGACGCGTCGGCGTCCAACCCGGCCGTTGCCATCGCGACGCAGGTCGTGAGCCGCTTAAATCGGTGCCGGTACTACAGCAAGAAGCGCGTGCGCTGTTCGCGGCAGTCGGTGGGAGTTGATGGACGCTGCACGATTCACAAAGTGAGCCAATTTTGCAAGGAGCCGAACTGCACCAAGTTCAACCAGGGTAACGGCTTCTGTATCCGCCACGGAGGAGGCAAGAAGTGCAAGATTGAAGGTTGCGACAAGCTCGTGCAAGGCTACGGGCTCTGTTCGGGTCACGGCGGCAAGCCCTTGTGTGCTGTAGAAGGCTGTGAGCGTAAACGCATGGAAGGAGGCTTTTGCAAGGGCCATGGCGGCGGTCGATACTGTCAGGAAAGTGGCTGCAAGAAACGGGATATTGGCGGTGGGTTCTGTATAGCTCACGGCGGCGGCAAGAAGTGTCGAGCAGCAGAATGTGCAAAAGTGGACCGTGGCGGAGGATTCTGCAAGCGTCACGGTGGAGGTAAACGGTGCGAAGTTGAGAAGTGTCGAAACTGGGCGATCTTTGGTGGGCTTTGCGAGGTCCACAAGGGTCCCGGTAAGCGATGCAAAACTTCCGGCTGTGCCAAGTACGATCTCGGTGGCGGCCATTGTATAGCCCATGGAGGTGGGCGCAAGTGCATCGTTGAGGGCTGCACAAAGAACCGTCAAGTCAATAAACTATGCCGAGGTCACGGCGGTAAGCTGCGTTGCAAGGTCGAAGGATGTGAAAGCCACGCGCAGAGCAACCGACTGTGCAAGCGCCATGGAGGTGGCAAGCATTGCATTTTCGTGGGTTGTACCAACATGGAAAAAGGAGGCGGTTTTTGCATCCGCCATGGCGGGGGTACGAAATGTCGAATGGAAGGCTGCGGTGCGGTCGATCGAGGCGGTGGCCACTGCAAGGCTCATGGTGGCGGTCGCAAATGCGCTGCTCTGCAATGCAAGAAATGGGTCCTCGGAGGGGGCTACTGTGCTGATCACGCGGACGGTGAAGCTAACCGGCGCCGAGACGAGAACCCCCGAGCCATGACAGCCGCTGAAATAGCGCTCCATCTTCAAGTTACTCATCAGCACGCTGACGGACTGGCAGCCGCAGTGGCTGCCGCTTCGGATGCCGAGGCTGTCGCCTCCGGCCAAACGCCAAGCATCAATGCAGCAGTGGCCGCAGCTGCTGCGACCCACAACAACGAGATGACGCGGATGGCGGCGGCGGCGGCGGCTTCGGAGATCGCTCGACATACGGACGAGATGGCTCGTTTGGCCTCAACTGTGTCGTATCTGAGCGGTGACGGCATCACACTGTGAGACCGTCAGGACTGTTAATATCATCTGCGTACGTGCACGTCTTCCTCAAACTATCCGAGTGTGTCGCGTCTCCGTGATGGAAATGAAATGATTGGCGAATCGAATTCTGATTGTTAACTCGTTTTAGTGCCGAAGGAATTGGCACTAACTCTTCTTCGTTTTGTTGAGGCAGAACCAGAACCCGGCGTGGCCAACATGGCGAGCATCCAGCACCTGCGACCGTCGGCGATCGCGAACACGACGCCTCCCGAGCCGCCCGCATCGCGCCCGCTGTCCTCGCGCGCCGCTACGTACGCGCGCCATCACCTGCAGGCCGCACGCGCTGAGCTGTCGTCGGGCGCGGCTGCCAGGGCCTCTCGCACGCCAAGCATCACGCGGCTAGCGCGAGCACCTCCGCACTCGGCCGACCAGATTCCGATTCCTCTCTCGAGTAGTTTCAACGGCGCGAGCAATATGCGCGGCATGTACCACTCGAACCACGGCGAGTACGCGTCGAGATCGAGCAACGCGACCATCTCGGCCTCGCCAGCTGTCCACTTGGGTCGCCACCAGAGCGTGCAAAGCCAGCCGTTGCCAACGACCCCGGGCACACCCGGCATGACGCGAGCGCGAATGCTCATCGGCAGCAACGGCGTGATGCGGCCGATGGTCACGCCTTCGACGATGGGCTCGAGCCTGTCGCTGACGACGTCCCCAACGCGCGGCTCCTACGCGATGGCGGCAGCGACAGCCGCAGCGGCCGCAGCGGCACTGCCAGCAGATGACGTCTTGTGCAAGATCTTCGGCAGCTGCCTGCCGACCGTGTTCGAGGCATTGGCTAAATTCCAGTACCAGCAAGCGACTCACGCGCTTGTTGCGTTCGGAGAAGAAATCGAGAACGACGAAACGGGCGCGAGGGACGTGCGGCTGGAGTGGAAGAGCTGGAACGCCTTCACTGTGATGGTGCGACTTGCGGCGTCGTGCGAGAGCTCTTATCATCTCATGCGGTATCTAGAATCCGACATGCTCCACAAAGAGACACTTGACCAGATCTACAACAAGCTCGTTGTGCTGTTAAACCATCTCGTCGATGAGGTCCAGCCCGTACTAAAGCGTGCGCAACAGCGAAGCAACCGAGCTGAACGAAAAAGCGCCCCTCTGTCGGACTGTGGATCAATGGGTGAGGAGGTTCATAGCGTCACCAGCGAGGAAGCTCTCCAATCCGAACTCGAGCGGCTCACCCTCGACGATCTCGAGTATTACCACGGATTGCTGTTGCAGGCGTCTGAGTTTTTCGCGGTAAGCCTTGCGATGCTCGAACTCTGAGGAAATTTGTTAATAATTTCTGGTTTCCTTGACAGCTTCGTGTATCGATGGTCGATTTGTATCGCGGCCTTGCTACCCAGCCACCGCCGCATAAGTACTCGGGGGTAAGTGATGTGTGCGTAAATACTCGCCGATGACATCGCTGATTGATGCATCCTAGATGGCCAGGACGCTGGACAGAATGATGAAGCGATACGCGCAGTTCGATCATCCACTTCTCTCGGTGCTCAAACAGTCCGCGATTGAGGAGTTACGCACAGTCAAAGCCGCATTTGAAAGTGAGATCGCGATGGCTCAGTACGACTTCACCAAGTCCATGGTTGCGCTGCATCGCTTCAAGGTCTCTTTGCGACTTTGGAGCGACCACATTGACAGTGTGAGCGAATACCCTCTTTTCGACGAGAGTGATGAAGACGACGACTACATGCTGTCGGGATCGACGTATTCGAACAACAACTCAGTGGATTCTTCAACGTTTCAGACGCAGCAACACGTGGGATTGTCAAATATGTACGCGGACAGTGTGTATAGTAGCTACGATGTCCCAGCACCGCCCATAGGCTCACTTACTCGTCCACAACGAGAATCAAGTTTTCGTCGAAAGAGTTTCACATCAGGACTCGCATCAGCCTCCGAGATGGCAGCCTTTGCAGCTGCCTCAGAGCAAGCAATCGCTGCCGCTGCCGCGGAAGCGACGACACCGACAGAGACACAAAGGTGAGTGTCAGCTGTATTACTCGTGCTCGTTGTTACCATCTTTAATCGCGTTGGCATATCAATAGCACATTCTCGCGTCTAATGGCTCAGCGTGGCTCTCTTTTGAAACGCGGACTGTCAGTAGCGAGTCTTCGATCGAAGATCCAGACCCCAGCGACGTCTTTACCTCCAGCGACACCAACCAACACACTAGAACATGCGATCTTGGGCACAACGCCGTCAGTTGTGAATGGTGTCGGGGCCTCCAGCAGCATGCTAACGCCAGTTGGTAACGGGCTTAGCTCTGTTGGTGCAGGAGGTACCAGCGGTTTCAACACAACAAACTCTCATACGCTTGCAGCTGAGATGATGGCGTCGGCAGTCGCCAAGCAAGAACGAGAAGACGGATATGCCCTACCCGTGTATCAATGGTCCAAGCGCTTTTACCGAAGCCTTGTCGCCAAGTTCACACTCTACTTTCATCGTTGGCTTGAACCATTTGAGAGTCGAGGCGATGCACTCTCGCCTTATGACCTCACACGGTTCATTCGCAGTCCTGTGGGCATTTCCTACCTTCAACTCATTGACGTTCTGCTCGCGAAAGGATGTAAGCACTTGCCTTCTGAACTGTTGTGGTTTTGAGACTAACCATGACTGCCAATTTCGTGTAGCACATCGAGCGGAGGATGGAATAGCCTCGATCATGCTAATTTTGGAGGCCGAGAGGCTAGACAATAAAGGCTCGAAGTTCTACACGAATGGCTACCTCTGCCCAGGTTTTAGCCAAAGGGAGACAGTCGGAACGGGGATGCCGGTAGCGAAGAAAATGGGCTACGCAGCCAAAGCAGCGAGTCGCTCGGGGGTGGTGCGGCCTGCACCATCAACAGGAGGGACAACAGCCCCACTCTCTTCGTCATCCAGTGGTGGCTCCAGCCAGAGCCACAGTCTCTTCAATTTGAATGTTGATCCTGAGGCTGAGGACGAAGAAAATGGCGACTTCGCTCCACTGTGGGGATTGCGTGGTTGGCCCGCCGTTTTCTGCTACCCGCAACAAGAAGCGCCCCTACAGCATTGGCCAAACATCGTCAGCTTGATCATGGACAACCGCCACGTGCTTGAAGTCCAGAGTGGTCGGGGGCCGTTCGTACATACAGAACGGCGACTAAAGTCAAGCTACTACATCATGAGTGTCGACCCAGCTGTGTATTTGGTATTGCTGCTAGAAGGTAAGCGGCGGCCGAGTGAGAAGACAGCACAAGTGAGTAGCACTGAGTTTTACTGGCTTGAAACGAGACTGATTTAAGTTTTGTGGTGATAGGACTTCATGCAGACGATGGCAGAGAACCTGCAGCACATCGGTGTTTATAGGCGTGGGGGTACGGTTTCGACGACCAAGATCTAACGTGGAAAGTAAACGATTTGCGTTCAGGTCAAGAAACTACTACTTTTAAATACTAATGTGCAAACGTGTTCTACTACTACAAACCACTAAACCTACGATGGGGTGATTTGACCCACGTCTTACATTCTACTTCAACCAAATCTGCGCAACAGAGAAGCCCGTGGCTTATCACAGGATGTAGACCGGCTTGAGAGCGTTAGTCGCATACTTGCCTTTCGTAACTGGGCATGTGATCAGCTTGTCATCCTCGGTGGTCAGTTGCTGGATGGCTCGCCGACTGAACACATAACCGTTCGGCAACGCCACAGGTGGGTTATGCTCATCCATGACCCCTTGTGTAACGCGACAAACGAGCCGCGAGTGTGGGTGGTGCGCGAACGGCAGGCCCTCACATAGTTTGCCCCCAACCTCACTGCATGTGGGACACAACGGAAGAGCTTCGTCTGGAATCGTCTGATACTGGCTCGACTTGACTTTCTTAGCGGTCAGATCTGCGATGGAGATGGCCTTAGTTTTCTTGCTCTGCTGTTGCGCTGACTCGGGTTGGCTCTGTTGCTTGCTCTCAGTGCGATCTGGTTCCGACTCATCTTCGATAGCTTCACAACTTTTGTCACCCTCATGTCGGCGCTTTCGACACTCGACTGCAGAGTCCCGGTTTCGGCGACATGTCCTCGTGTTCAAACTGGAGATGCCAGCATGAAGTGCAATTGACAGAGCCGGGGGGCTATGGATGCCGTACGTCGAACAAAATGTCGCACGAAAAGACGTCTTCAGTGCTTCCCACCGTTCAAGAGAGAACAGTCGTGAGCAAGACTCGACACCACATTGGTCAGGGTTGAAAGCTAGTGTTCCCATCGCTTCTCGAATGCTCTCCATCATTGAACTCCTTACGGCTTCATCGTCTTGCTGCATTGAGATCGGTGTAAGATGGAGTCGGGCGTAGTCGACCGCTTCAAGCTTTTTGTCGGAGCGGACAAGCTCAACGAACTCTTGGAGACGAAGTTGAAATTCTAGTTGTGAGGAGAGGCGACGGAGACGAGAGGCATTTTCAGAACACCACGCGATCGCTGTGGAGACATTGCGGGCATGCAGATCGTTAAGGATGGCATGACATTGCATGTGCAAATCGTGGTCGACAACAAACTCGACACCTAACAAAGCCCAAAAATGCAAAAGTCAGACTCAACGGATTGGATACGGTGCCCACCCGATCACAAGCAACCGTTTACTTGAAACCCACCTTTGACTTCTTGAATGAGCTTGGAGCTCTTAATGTAACCGTGCGAGAGCAAATAGTCCGCAATTAGTCGATCGTTCTCCGTGTTCTGCTCTTCATTCTTGCTAAAGAGGCTGGGAAGGCTGGGACCTCCAGCCGAGGTGTGAGCTGCAGCATGTGCGGATGCCGCAAGGACATCCCCACCCAGTTGGTACTTGTGCACGTATTGGGCACGGAGCACGCAGCTGTTGATATCTTTCTGCTGTTCGGAAACAAACTGCTTCACTTCGTGTTGTGCGTTTCGGATTCGATCAGCGAGGTTCTCGAGCGATTCGATAGTCTCATCGACGCGCACGTGCTGTGCCGGTGGCTGATCAACTTGGAAAGCCGTGACGGACTTCTGCATGGCCGCGATCTCCCGACTCACGTGCTTGTGAAAGAGCCGGAAGCTCTTGTTGGCCTTCTCGAACGGCACTTTGAGCAACGGGTGCAAGAGGTCTTCCATAGCTGCTATTCCGCCTGCACCACACACCAAAGCACGGAAGTACACAGTTATTGTCAGCATTTCACATGATAAGTGGGCAGCAGGGTCGAGTGCGAGCCGCACGCGAACGGCGGCGACGATTACATTGAAGTTGCCGTTCGCAGGCCCCAAGTTCGCAGCGTCCACTGCACCAAATCGACCCAGCCGCCACGACTGAAGAGCTTACCTTGTGGCCTTCACCTCTAGTAAGTTGACCTCGTGCGGTTGCGATGCGACGCGGAGCAGGATCTCGATGCCGACGGCGGCTTCTCTTCTTCGGTCTAGACGGCAACCCCTTCTTTGATCCTTTGGAGAAGCCCGTCAGCTCAGTTGAATCGCGCACAAAAGAGCCAAATGAATTGCAACTTTCAATTCATATAATTGAGAGAGCCCGTATACTCGGCCCAGCAGGCCGTATACTTGACCCACCCTGGGTCACTGGGCCCGTATACCTGGCCTGGAATACCCATGGGTTTGGGTCAGGAACTGCAACATTGTCCGGATAACCATCCGGATACCAATCTGAATGTTGGTCAGTAAAAGGCAACTTTTGGGTCTTGACACGCATCTCAGTATCCGGATATCCGGATATCGGACATGGCTCCACTCCTAATTTGCAAACTCGACAACAGCATACTGTACCCGAACAATTTCGAGCGTGTATTTTGCATCTGGGGCGATAACTCGACAAGAGGGACACACTCCCTACTGCAGTGAGGTGGCGAGCTCTCTACTTCTGCAGGACGAACATAAAACCAGTAATTGAGACCTTCGATTGAAAGCATTTTCCCGGTTGGTCAAACCTTTTTCATCGTGCGCTTGCGGATTTGTCGATTCTGCTGAATCTCGTCGTACTTCTGCTTCTCCTCGTAGGACATTGCTTCGTACTCCTGACGTTTTTTCTCCTTAAACTCGTTTAGGTGGCGTGCTTGCTCCTGTAGAGAACACACGCAAACTTCAGCAGGCGTACACCAGCCGATCGACTTTAGTTCTCGACACTCACGCTGACAGTATCCTCCGAAGGAGGGCGATCCGCAAGGAGCTTGGTGCGTTTCTTCTGGGCACTTGCTTTAAGCTGACCGAGAGATACGACACAGTTAGTTGTCATATCGACTGTGTAACTCATAGAATACTTGCGTCACGTGGGAGCTTCATAGTCGAGCCGATAGCATCGATGAGATGAACAGCGAATTTTGCCGCCGCTGTTGGATCCAATTGCTTCGATCCATTGCGAAGCTTGAAGGAGAGGCGCAGCACGCGACGTTCTGACTTCGGGAAACCGCTGAGACCACATGGTGGCATCACTATCTCGTCCAAACCAATTGAAGGATCATTGATGCGAGTACTTACAGGACTGGAAGGGAGTTCATGTCTGTAATGACGAAGAATTCCAAGAAGGGTTCGAGTGCAGTGATCTGCTTGACAAGCTGCGGAGTCAGCGCTGTCTTGGGAGTATCGATATTGTCCGCAACAATGCACAAAGAATCGGGAATTTGGTTTGTATCCTGACGCTTGGCAAGCGTGATCTAAACATGCCAGATCACTGGTTAGTTCTTCTCACAAGGCTTATCGAGTGGCAGTCATACCAGTTCCGGAAACACCTTGGAAAGGTTGTTGTACTGCAGCTTCTTCAAGATGCCGAACACAATTGGATCAAGATCAGTCGCATTCAAGCTCACGTTGAACGTCTAGTTTCAGAGGAAAGTAAGGAATCGCTGACAGATCAGTGCCGACAGTAATATTGTGACATTTCATACCAGGTAGTCCTTTGAGGGCAAGATGATTTGCCACAATCGCGAAAAGAGATCATGACGCGAGGCGAGGGTCAGATCCACCACAAGTCGCGAGCAGAAGCGACGGCCGGTGCAGTAGTACTTGAAGTTGTTCTTGCTCTCTTCAAGTAGTCCAACGCGGGGTTCAGCTGAGGCACCAGTGTATGCAAACTCCTTGCTCAACACAGGTTCGCTCTCCTCAAGCCTACTCGCACTCGTATGTAAGCGACAGGAAGAGCTACACGAGTAAAAGCCGACATACCACTTCTCTGCAATCTTCTTGTTCTTGGACTTTCCAACGAAGTAGTTGATGAAGTACATCGCAGCGAGCGCCATACTGCCGCCCTCCAGCAAGTAGTCGTGCTCAACTAAGCACAAGCGATCGGTCATCAGAACTAGCTATCGCCTCAAGGGATGCAGGATGGTTACCGACCTTCTACTTGTTGAGGAACATCAGCCGGAAGCGCTCCGGTGTCCTGCGGCGGCGTCACCTCCTAGAGAATATCACGAAAGAGTTCGTCAATAAAATCCAACAGAAAGAAGAGAAAACCTGTCGTAGTGACTGCGCATCCTACCGGAGGCTCGACACCATCGAACTCGTCCGCTTCTTGGGCTGCAGGCACCACTCCGCGAGTGAGTCCATTGGTTTTCCATGCGGGACGAGGCCCTCAATCACGAGGCTTCGACGTGAACGATGCGCTGTTTGTACCTGCCACACTGTGCAAACCGGCGAACGCCAGTAGCGCGTATGCAATGAGCAACTTGACACGCATACTCCCGCCTGAGGTGACCTCCCTCTAGGTCAAGTAGCCGCTCGTGCGGTTTGTCCCGCCTATAATAAACCTAATGGTGGTGGACACATTTAAACCTACTTTGGATGTGGTCCACATGCTGTACCCATCAGGTGAGCTGTCCGTTTCAGCGTGAATGTGAGATTGGAGCAGTTCCGGTCTCTGCTCCCTTTTATATCTAAAGAGAGTTGTGTGCGACGAGAAATGCCGAGCGAGTCGACGCCAGGAAAGACGGCCGGTATGTGGCTTTTCCAACTGACAACGATCGTTGCAGTCGATGATCGTTTCAAATTGAAGATCATGAACTTGAACTGCAAGTTCCACCCCCGATGACAGCCTCAGGTCGAGAAGACTTGGAGGCGCCACTGCGGAGAAACAGTGCGACGGCTGGGAGCGCCGCGCTTATTCGAGAAGGGCTCAAACCCAATCTCTCAGCAGCCGAGGCGACATCGCAGCTCAAAATTCTCTGTCGCAAGTTCGCAGCACTGACGGAGAAAGTTAAGGTGGGTCATGAAGAGTAAATCTTGTTGAACCTTTTGAATTCGATGGGGTGCCGCAGGAGGAGACGAGAGTGCGTGAGGAGGCCGAGAAGGAAGTGCGTCGTCTGAAAGCAATCATTGAAGGTGAATACGCTCGCGAGCCACCTCGTTGTCGCGAATCGCGTGCTCACTGTCATTATGTTTTGCAAGCAAACGACGCACCAATCATTGCATCTACCCGGGCTGAAAACCATGCGCATATCCGAGAACTCAAAGAGGCGCATGAGGGCCTAAAACGGGATTTACGGGAAGAGAAAGAGAGAAATGCGAAGCTGGTGATCAAAGCTCTCGAACTCGAGCGAGAAAAGAGTGCACTCCTCGCAGCACCTCCTCGCGCTCCCTCCAAACCCCAAGATGTGCCGGTACCTCCAGAATTATCGCGACTCACATCATGGAATAATTCGTCGTGGGACCGCGAGCAGGTAACGAAGATACGTGACACGCTGAGGAGTACTATCGATGAACTGCAAGAAGAGCTCACGAGAAAAGAGGTTTGAACAGTCACGCCGTTTGTTTATTGAATTGTAATTCACCCCGGCGTGTTGTCGAAGGAGGAACTCAGCTCTTATCGAGAACGACTACAACGGGAACGTTCCAGGGTGAAACTGTTGGAGCATGAACTTCAAGAGCGCGAGGAGGCAGCACGTGATGACCAACATGTACTAAAAGAACTGGAATCAAGCATTCAAGAACAGCGCGAGCAGTTCGAAGCTATTGAAAAGGAGATGCAAGCTGCTACAGAGCGGTTTGAAGAAGAAGAAACTATGAGACAAACTCTGGAGCAGCAGATTAAAACCCTGAACGACGTAAACGCAGCTCTTGAGCAGCGTGCAAAAACACTCGTGCGGCGATTAGAGCTTAGCCATTCGCTTATCGGTGAAGTGGAGGAGCTCAAGGTCCAAGTGCGTGATGTAGAGGTCGACAAGGAGACTCTAATCCGTTCGGTAGGTCCCCGCACTGGTCCTTCAACCCAAATCATACTCTCACTCTGTTTTCTAGATTAAGGACGTAAAGGACGAGCATTGCCTCAAGGAGACGCACTGGAGATCACAGCTTGAGCAGCTTCGCACCGAGAAACTAACGCTTGCGGCGCAGATTGCGGACCTACAAAATGAGATGCACTCGCTTCGAACACAAAACTCGCTTTTGTCGGAGTGGATGCTCGTGCGTAGCGAAAATGTCGCTGCAATCCAGCAGCAACAGAAAAAACACGACACGTGGAATGCCTCCAACGAACGCAATTCAGTTGCTCAAAAGGACGTTGGGCTTGTAATTGACCGAACATCTCAACATCCAAGCCGTCGTGAAGAGCATTATAGCAATTCCGCTCGCTGTCGCGTCCGACCATTTTCATCTACGGAGGTCGACGATCATGTGTACTCGCATATTTCCGCTCATTGCCCGCTGTCACCCTCAAAAACACGCAGTATGACAACAGCTTCACCCATCCAACAGTCACCAACATGGATCGCCTCGAGTAGAAGAACCTCAACTTCTTCCTGCGTGAGTAGCACAAGCGAAGATGGAGTGACATGGTTGATGAAGACCGGTGAAGAACAACAGCAATCGAGTCGGGGAGGACGCAAAATAACATCCACGAAGTCGATTTTAAGGACTGGTTCACCACACTATTCTTTGAGAACAGAAAACAAGACGAGTAAGCTTAGTGACCATGAGCGGCTACGGGAACTCATGAGTCGCAATCGCGAACTGCAAAATCAACTACAGCTAGAGGCTGTCACCACAAGGAATCTCGAGCAAGAGATCTCCCAGATCACGAGCCAGAGAGCGAGAGATGTTGATCGAAATCATTAGTTTTATTGCCCATATTTGTGCTTTTGCTTTTCTGACTTCATCACGCTTGCTGTGGTTGAGAAGAACCTGCGATAGCAGGTTTGATACCTGAGTGTACCATCCTGACGTAGTCAATGTGTCTCATAGCCTCTTTTCTCAGATTCGCGTCGACCAGGGCTAAGGCGTCCTTGTGCTCAGAGTCTTGGAAGATTCGCTCAAGCATGGAGATAACCTCGAGGTCACGCTTCTTTAAGGCGGCTACGCATTGTGTGTCCTCATTGAGATGAGAACGTACGACCTCGGCATTCTCCTTGAGATCTTTTGCGATGGCCTCAACACCAAGTGACTCGTATCCGGTTGCTTCACCCAGCAGCTCGTTTAGTTTCTGTTCTGTTTCTTCCACACGGTTGATCATGAACTTAATGCACGGCAATTCACTTCCAAAGTACCTCAATGCACCTTCAATTTGCTGCCGCAAACACGCGGCGTGCTTTTCACGATAAGACTGCACGTCGTTGTTAACGACGGTGATGGCCATAATTGCCTCCTCGAGCCGAGCGAACTCGTTGTGAATCTGGTTGCGAAGCTGCATCTGGTAGTGCGCAGCCATTATTTGTTGATCCTGTTCAGCACATCGTGATGCCGCTTCCGCAAACTCGTTGTCGATCGCCGTGATCTCTGAAGCAAGCTCCTCCTGTCCTTGCAAAGCTTCCTGAATTTGAGTATTTACGATGCGGAGCCTTGCCTCGAGCGCTTCACGCTCATCGTTAAGCAGCTGCAGCTTCTCATTTTGTTGACGAAGCTTTTCATTGATGGGCGCCACTCGCTCGGCTTTTTCTTCATCGAGTTTACGCACTCGGTCTTGAGCTTCTTGAACTTTACTATCATCGACGTCTAACTTGTCTATAGTGTCTTTCAGTGCGAATGGCAAAAATCCTGTTTGAATGTCTGCGGCTGGCTCGTCCCGGCTGCTGCTTTCGTGTATCAGCTGCACAAGTTTCTCGAGCCGTGACGCATATAAGTCAAGCGCGTCACTCCGAATATCTCGACGGTGGAAGGAGTCTCGAATTGTCTGGCCCTTGACTTCACTGTCTTTCACAGCTGCAGCAGCGAGCCTTGCTTCGATGGAAATTACTTCATGAGACAGCTCCGATTCAGGCTTCATGCCACTCAGCGAGAGGCGATACTTTCGTACGATCTTGCTCAAATACGTCGCGAGTTTATCCGCGGTCACGGCGTTGTCTGTAGTCTTCGGCTCATCGAGTTGCACCAGATTGGTCATCACCCGTAGCGTTTCAACCACACTTTTTGCGACCTGCTTGTTCGCAGTGCTACTCTTTCCATTGCGCTCGATGTAGAGGCAGTTAGCCAACAACAGCGTCAGGTGCTCGTAGATAGCTTCGGTCTTATGGCGGGCGCGGAGGATGTTGCCGAGCAACAGCTGCAGTGCATCACACTGGAAAAATACCATGATCGTTTCTGTGTTCAGGTACAAGCGGCTCCAGCCCACGAGTCCGACCAGTGCCGCTTGGGTGTCCGCGTGAGACGCAGCAATTTCAAGCCGACGAGGGAGAGGGAGCTCCATCGCCTCGCTTGGACTTCCACTCTCGCTGCCGTTCTGGCCAGGAGAGCAAACGTCAAAATCCACGCACACCCTTCACCACAATCGACACACCATACCTGGCTGCCCCCCTCTCCCTCAGGCTCGCCCATATCCCCACTACTCGAGGCAGCGGATGGCGCCTTCTTCTTCTTCTTCTTTCGTTTCTTCTGGTCCTCCGTGCTGCTTGCAACGCTACTCGTCGGCGTCGCCGCGTCGCTGGACGACGACTGGCGAGTGCCTAATGCGCCAAACCTTTGAGCCGAATGAGATGTTGACTCAGGAGATCATGGGCGCCCATGGTCACGTACGGGTTTGAGGTCTTGACCGGCTCTCGCGCGAGCATTGTCACTGACGTCTGCGGCGACTGCGGAACGACGGTATCTTTCGAATGGCTGATTCTACATGACCAAGCGTAAACTTCATTGAGTCTTGCACAGTACACCTCTGCTGGAGCTGATGTAATCTCGAACGGAAATCTGATGAAACGCCAATGTTTTTCAAGTTTGTATATTGTCTCGACATGCTATTGTGTGGGGGAGAGAGAGAGAGATGGTCGGGCATCATTTGTCCAACATATCTCCCTGTCTCATCTTAGACTCTCAATTGCTGTAGCTGCGGCGCGCGGCTCACTCCATTCATCTGTGAAATCTATTCCGACGTGTTGATCTCGATTCGGCTGCCACGACGAATCTGACCCCAGCCAATGAGTCGCCAGTGCTTGTCAATACGACGGCTGATCGCGATCTTCTCGCCTTCCTGCGTGCACACTGGAGCCGTCAGCAGGATCTTCGCCAGATCCTGCTTCACAGCGAGCACCTTTCCGCCAGTAGCGGTCGAGCCAATGTTGACCATCAGTACTTCAGCCTTCGACAGCTTCTGGACCTTGGACGCCTTGCTACCTTCCTGAGTCTTGACACCGAGCAATCGCTTCAGCAGGTAGAAGTTGATTTCCAGCTCAGTGAACACATGCGGCAGGCTGCCCTTGAGACCAAGCACCTGGCCGACAAGACGATCCGAACGCGTGAGGGTAGGGTCGATGCGTGTACCGACACCAATGAGGCCACCCGGCACGGCGTACTGCAGATCGTTTTTCTCGGCGAACAGCGAGACAATCCGCGAGTAGATCGGAACGCACGTCATCTTGCCCTCTTCATCCTTGCTCACGATACCTGGGCGTACTTCGATCTCGTCACCGACGCGGAGAACACCTTCCAGGATCGAACCACCGGCGACACCACCCTTCAGGTTTTCGACTTCTTCGCCAGGCTTGTTCACATCGAAAGAACGAATCACGATGAGCTTTGGCTTGGAAGTGAAATCACGCTTCGGAATCGGGATGTTACGGCAGATGTACTCGCACACAACGTCGATGTTGTACTTCAGAACAGCCGAGATAGGAATAATCGGAGCATCGTGAGCGACAGTACCGGCGACGAACTTCTTGATCTGCTCGTGCTGAGCAACAGCAGCGTCTTCCTTGATCAGATCAACTTTGTTCTGCAAGATAATGATGTTTTGGAGACGCATGATTTCGATCGCAGCCAAGTGCTCGGAAGTCTGAGGCTGCGGGCACACTTCGTTGCCGGCAACAAGCAGGAGTGCGGCATCCATGACCGCAGCACCGTTCAACATCGTAGCCATGAGAATATCGTGGCCAGGACAGTCCACGAACGATACGTGACGCTGCAAAACCCACACAGTTTTGCCGTCGATCTCGTCGACGAACCGATCCGGCTTCGAGCTTCCGAACGCGCGGTAGCAGCCGATGCCCGTGCCATTCTCGGCGCAATAGATCTTGGCATTGGCATAACCAAGCTTGATCGTGATGTTTCGCTCCAGCTCGTTCTTGAATCGTACCGTCTGCACACCCGAGATGGCCTTGACGACGGTCGACTTGCCGTGTGCGACGTGGCCGATGGTGCCAATGTTGATCGTCGCCTGGCGACTGATCACCTCTGGCGTCAGCGGTGTGAGCTCCTCGATCTTGAGCGTGCTCAGGTCCTGCACGGACAACTGGGGTTGAGTCGTTTCTCCCATGTTACTCCTGTAGGCTGTGGTTTTCGCTTCTGTAGCTCTTCGATTCGACGACTTGCGAGAGACCGAGACGTTCGTAGAAAACGCGGATGATCCTGTTTCCAACATTGCCACAAAGAGCCAACCCAATCGTCAGTCCTCGTTGGCTCTAGACAATGTCGTCAGCCCGCCTCTGGATCGGATCTTGCACCCTGCGAGTTCTTGGGGGCAAGGATTTGCATCCACGTCGCAAGATCGCGACTGCGGCTCCTCCGCGCTTCTCCCTCCTGCTCGCAGCGCATCCCTTCCCATAGTGCGGGCTGCAGGAGGCCATCGCGCGTACCTCTCTTCGCTTCTTCTCTTCTTGCGCTTGGCCGCCGTGGGTGGGTCGGCCAGAATCACGTGGCTGGAAGGACCAAGCGAAATATCCAATGGCGGCGTCGTTGGCGGCGCCGTTTAAAACAAGTTTATCTGTTTTCAACAGCTATGGTGTGCCAGTGGTCAGGTACAAAATGTACCTGTGAAGTTGGTACAAAAGGCTCATCTCGAGATTGAAACGGCGCAAATGCGCGGCAAAAATGGAGGTCTCTCGAGGCAAAGGAAACCGATCACCAAGGGCCAGAGTCAGTCTGGTGTGGTCTATCATCGGTCTATGGCCATCGGCAACTGACCTCTGATGGCCGCGACAGCGACAGCGGCAGCCGCCAGCAATGGAGCCAATGCTCTGCTCATCCACCGACACCTCTTCGGCATCAAAGGCTCGGTCAAGAACCACATCGCGTTCGCCGACGAGAACCTCGTGGTGTACCCATGCGGCCACAACATTGTGCTCCATAACATGGAGTCCAAGGAGCAACAGTTTATCCACGGCATGGAGAATAGCGGCGTCGGCGGGATCACGGCTATGGGCGTGTCGACCAACAAACGCTTCGTTGCAGTCGCTGAGAAGGCTGACAAGGCCGTCGTCCACGTGCACGACCTCGCGACGCTGCGTCGCCGAAAGACACTATCGCTCGTGGATAACGTGTCGGACGCGTGCGTCTGGGTTTCCTTCTCCGGTGACAACAAATACTGCCTTACGCAAGGAGGCGCGCCAGACTGGATTCTGTCTCTGTGGCTCTGGGAGAAGACAAAGATACTCACCTCTGTCAAGGCCACAAACCAGGCTGGAGGCGCTGTTAACCAGGTCGACTTCAGCCCCAATGACCCGACGACAATCTGCGTGAGCGGCAATGGTATCATCAAGTTCTTCAAGTTCGTAGACGGCCAATTGCGACTCCAGACCACCCCACTGAAACGAGAGCCGGCCAACTTTCTTTGCCATGCATGGGTAAACGATGATCGTGTCGTCGCGGCTGCTGACACGGGCGAGCTTTGGCTGTTTGAAGGCTTCGAATTTCGCCAAATCCTGGCGTCATCACCCACTGATGGCAACTTCATCAGCTCCATATTGGGCTACTCAAAAGGTTTCGTGTGTGGCGGCTCTGGCGGTGTCGTCCGAATATATGATCGCAGTGATGACAGTCGTGAGTACTACAAAAAGTCCAAGACGTTTACTGTGGAAGGCAACGCGAGCACTGTATCTAACATCGCAATCAGTCCAACCGAAGACTCTCTCGTCTGTTCGCTCGAAAACAGCCAACTATACGTGCTCACGCTATCCAGCACGGATATTCTGAAGGAAGATGCTATGAACTTTGAATTTTTATCGACATCATTTCACAGCCCTGGAAATTCTGGTGCCCATATCACAGGTCTGGACACCTGTATCCGGAAACCACTTGTCGCTACTTGTGGCCTGGACAAGTCTGTTCGGATATGGAACTACCTCGACAAGTCAACAGACATTATGAAGTTTTTCAAAGACGACACGTATTCGGTAGCGTTCCACCCGTCAGGACTCCACGTCGCTGTCGGCTTTACAGACAAACTCAAGCTGCTCAACATTCTCATGGACGATATCCGATCGTTCCGAGAGTTCTCCATCAAAGCTTGCCGCGAAGTGCGCTTCAGTCACGGTGGTCAGTACTTGGCAGCTGCAAATAACAACGCGGTCCAAGTGTACGCAACTTACACCGGTGACTTGGTGGCTGTCTTGCGTGGTCATTCGAATCGTGTGAACGCTATCGCTTGGAAGCACGATGACCGAAAACTGTTGACCTGTGGGGCCGACGGGTCGATTCTCATCTGGAACCTTCGAACCGCCTCTAGAGTCAGCGATGGCCATTCCCAAGCTCGATGCACGTATACAGATGCAATCCTCACACACGATGCGGACGTTGTGTACGCGACTGGCACGGATGGTCTGCTGAAGGAGATCGATGTGGTGACTGGTGTTGCTAGGTGCGAACATTGGGCTGGAGGTGTGACCCTTGGCCCACTAGCATTGGCAGCGTCCCAGCAAGTACTGTATGCCGGAACAGTTGAGCCGAACCGGCCAGGTAGTCTCCGTGTTTACCGTCTCCCGTTTGAGAATGACGCTGCAAACGTTGCTAACAACGGGATCCCGTTGCCACTGCTTGGTAGCCCAAGCATTTCAAGTCAGATGGCACCATCTCCACACCAATCGAGCATCGCAAATCCTCAAGGCGGTGGGACTAGCACGGCCCCACAAGGCGGAACTTCGGCGTCTGTGGGTATGCCAAGTCAAGCGTCATTCGTAGAGTACCAATGCCACGATCTTCCTGTGACAAGACTTCGTCTGTCCTACGATAACCAATTTCTCTTTTCAGCCGGTGAAGACGGGTCATTGTGTATCTTCGAAACGCGAGACATGATGGGCAAGGGTGGCGGCCCAAACAAGAGTGCGAGTAGTACGAACAAAGAACTCCGCAGTCTCAACGCGTCCACTGGAATCGGAACAGGATCATGCGATGGCAATAATGGAACTGGATCGGCGAGCACAAATGCCAATGGATTACCGTTCGCGGAGGAAATCCTAGTTACAAAGTCGGACCTGGAAGAGAAGAATCGCGTGATGAATGAACTGAAGACGAAAGTCGACGAGCTTACGCTTCACAACGAATATCAACTGCGGCTGAAAGATATGAACTACAAAGAGAAAATTAAGGAAGTGTCAGATAAGTTCACTGCTGAACTCACCCAGGATCGACAACGATGCGCAGACTTGCAAGAGGACAAAATGGACATGGAGAACGAGTACCAAAAGAAGATGAGTGAGATGACAAAAACCCATAAAACCGAGTTTCTAGATCTCAAATCAACGTATGAAGCAAAGATACAGGCCGAAAAAGATCGGTATGCGGCTCTAGAGCAAGCACGTGGAGAGCAAAACGCGCGTTACGAAGAGGAAAACCACCAACTTGTCGAAAGCCACACAAATTACTTGGCGGACATGAGTACCGAGTACGATCAGAAAGTCGCCCAGGAGCAAGAGTTGCAGGCGAAATGTGCGAAAGCCAAGGACATTCTTGTCCACACTAATGAAACTTTGAAGAAGCAACTGGAAGAAGATGCTGAACTTGAAGTTGAAGAGTTGAAGATGAAGTTTGAGGTCAAACTTCAGGAAGAGCGTGAGGCGACTTTGCGCCTAAAAGGAGAAAATGGCATCATGAAAAAGAAGTTTTCTGCTCTTCAGAAAGACATTGAAGATCAAAAGGAGGAGATACGGTCGCTCGAGGAGAAGGGGAAGGAACTGTTCGAGAACATCAAAGGTCTAGAGAAAGACATTGAAGGGCACAAGAAAGAGATCAGAGAGCGCGAGGAAACAATCCAAGACAAAGAAAAACGTATCTATGATTTGAAGAAGAAGAACCAAGAGCTCGAAAAATTCAAGTTCGTCCTCGATTACAAGATCAAAGAGTTGAAGCGCCAGATTGAACCTCGAGAAAAGGAGATCACGGACATGAAGAAGCAAATCGAGGAGATGGACGCTGAGCTTGAACAATACCACAAGAGCAACGCTGCACTGGATCTCATGATTGGAGAGCTGCGGCTCAAGATGGACGGTATGCAAAAAGAAATGGACGCTCAAATCCACCAGGTCGCGATTGGGAGATTACTTATGAAGCAAGTCCAAAATGATATCCTTATCTGTGCTCAAGTACTAGACGATAAGAAGGCACTTAAAAACGCCGTCATGGCTCTCAACAAGAAGTACGAGGAAACAGTGGCACTAGACGCGAAAGAACCGAACTCTCAAGCCGAGTACAACCGCCAGCGCGAGTACCTGGAAAAGGAAGTAGAATCACTGAAGCGCAAGATCGTGAAAGGCATGGCAATCAATGAGAGCGAGTTGCATCGCTTGCAACGTGAGAATGCTGTACTGACAATGCAAGTCAACGAACTGCGACGGGAATTCCACAACGTCAAGATGTCATCTCAAGAACTCCGAGACAACAAGCGAAAGCTGATGCTCAGTGTCAAGAAAGGCGGAGGTGGGGCTGGGTCGATGGAAAAGGTGCGGGAAGCGGAACTGCAAAAGGAGCAGATCGTACAACTGAAAGATCGGCTCCTTAACCTCCAGCGCGTGATTAATGGTGGATTGCAGTTCACGCTAACTGGTACATCTGGCGCACCAACGTCCACGATGACGACGAGGAGATCAGTGCCGCCGTCGTCTTTGTTGACGCAATCCCACAAACTGCCACCTGTATAATAGCAGCAAATACACTGTCCACACTCGTGGTTATTTTGATGGCGTCTTCCGCCGGTCCCGCGTGTACATCTCTCGACTCTGACGCAAAACACGTATCTGTACCAGACCAAAAATGAGTGGTCATGTTTGCCACGAGGTAAGAAGGTAGTGCTCGTACATAGTCGATGAGGTGGGTGTTTATGTTGATGCGGTCCGGAATGTCGACGAACAGCACTTGCCGACCAATTACGAACACCTCATCGAAGTGGATCCGCTTCCCGTTCGGTTTGATTTCCGTCGCGTCGAGAAGTGTAATGCTATGGCCACCAATGGGCACGTAACCGGCAGTTAGGATGAGTGGGATTTCGAGCAGGGACGAGCGAACACGAACTCCATGTCGTGGACCACTTCCTCGACGACCCCTTCGATGATGCAATCGTTCTTGAGGTCAATGCGGACGCGCAGACCCACCAGACTCTTCAGCAGGAGCAACAGCGATCGCGGTCGGCGCCGTCGACTCTGCGCGGAAGCTCGCGCGTCGGACGGAGGAGATGCGAACGCCATTGAAGACATCGCGCTTGGAGGGCTGGCTGAGGTTCGTATGGGCATGACAAATGGCTACATTCGAACGTGCATTATATCAATTTTGATCACAACCAGATATATATATACAACAATAGGTACTCATGTTTTAAATATTTCACTTCAAGGACAGATCCGCCACCCCGTGTATGGCGTGGTTGACGCGATGGTGCTGGAACGAAGCGCCAACTTCCACCCAGGAACACATTCTTGCGGTGGCCTTACCCCGGCGGCTCTCCCTTTCTTAATCAACGAGGAGTCTTCTCCCGTGGGTATGTACAGGTCGCATTCCCATCTTCAAGTGATTGAGCAGCCACGAGAATATCGTACCTAAGAGAATAAGAACAGTGTTTGCTGATCCTGTGAGCCCACCTCCACTTCCCCACCCAACAGCCCAGGCCCAATCCTTCAAACCTCTGGTGCAGCGAAGCGGCGACGCGGCTTCTCAGCACCTCGAGTTGTCAAGAACAGGAAGCGAGCGAAGCGAATCGGAGCCATGGGTGTCGAGAACGTAGCTGTGCAGCTGCAGGACGTGCAGATCGATGACAAGCCGAAGAACACGGCGCGTCGCGACCACTTGATCGAGATTGAGCGTCGCGTCGCGCAGGAGTGGGAGGTTGCCAAGGTCTTTGAGAGCGACCCGGACCCGTCCAAGCCCAAGTATTTTGTGTCGTTCCCGTACCCGTACATGAACGGCTACCTCCATGTCGGCCATTGGTTCACGATCACCAAGGTTGAGTTTGCGTCGCGCTACCACCGCCTCAAGGGCGAAAACGTGCTGTTCCCGTTCGGTTTGCACTGCACGGGCATGCCCATTCAGGCTGCCGCGAATAAGCTGAAGAATGAGTTGGCAACCTACGGATCGCCTCCCGACTTCAGCATTGACGACGATGCCGAAAAGCCTGCCGAGAAGAAGGAGGTCAAGGTCGAAGGCTCGGAGAATAAGGCCAAGGGCAAGAAGTCGAAGGCAGCTGCGAAGACCGGTGGTGTTGTTCGCCAGTACAACATCCTTAAAATATCGAACATCCCCGAGGAAGAGATTCCTGCGTTTTCGGACCCGCTCCACTGGCTGCGATACTTCCCTCCTCATGCTATCGAGGATCTTAAGCGTGTCGGTGCCGGTGTGGACTTCCGCCGTTCGTTCATCACGACGGACGTGAACCCGTTCTACGACAAGTTCATCACGTGGCAGCTGAACACACTCAAGGAGCGTGGTCGCGTGTCGCGCGGCAAGCGCCCGAACGTGTACTCGATTATTGACCAGCAAAACTGTGCTGACCACGATCGTGCTTCTGGAGAAGGTGTCGGGCCGCAAGAGTACACGCTCGTCAAGCTGCGTGTGCAAGAACCTTTCCCCGAGAAGCTGAAGCCCCTCGAGGGCAAGAAGGTCTACTTGGCTCCGGCGACCTTGCGTGCCGAGACCATGTACGGCCAGACTAACTGCTTCGTGCTTCCCGATGGTGATTACGGTGCCTTCGTTCTTGACGACTCGGATGAAGTGTTCATTATCAGCCGTCGCGCTGCTAAGAACCTTGCCCACCAGGATTACGCACGAGTGTGGGGCAAGGAGGAGTGTTTGCTTGAGCTGAAGGGTTGGGACCTCTTGGGTCTTCCACTCAGTGCCCCATACGCAAAGTACGATACCGTGTACACTCTGCCATTGTTAACCATCTCGATGGGCAAGGGTACTGGTGTCGTCACTAGTGTACCATCTGACGCCCCAGATGACTACGCCGCGCTGCGTGATCTTAAGCAGAAGCCGGCATTCCGTGAGAAGTACAATATTGCCGACCACATGGTGTTGCCGTACGAAATTGTACCGATCATCGATATTCCTGGTTTCGGCGACCAAGCTGCCGTCAAGGTGTGTGATGATCTGAAGATCGCATCGCAGAACGACAAGGACAAGCTCGTCAAGGCGAAGGAAATGGTCTACTTGAAAGGTTTCTATGAAGGTGTCATGCTCGTGGGGTCGCAGAAAGGTCAGAAGGTGTGCGATGCGAAGCCCATTGTGCGCCAGGAGCTCATTGACCAGGGTCTTGCTATCCCGTACTGGGAGCCAGAGTCATTGGTGATGTCCCGTTCGGGTGATGAATGCGTCGTCGCCCATTTGGACCAGTGGTACTTGAACTACGGTGCTGAAGACTGGAAGAACCGCGTGTCCGAGCACGTTAGCAACCCGGAGACGTTCGATGCGTACAATCCGAATGCTCTTGGTGAGTACAAGGCCACCCTTGAGTGGCTGAAGGAGTGGGCTCCATGCCGCCAAGCCGGCCTTGGGACGAAGCTTCCCTGGGATCCCGAGTTTGTTGTTGAGTCGCTGTCAGATTCGACCATCTACATGGCATACTACACCATTGCCCATCACTTGCAAGGTAACCTTGACGGTTCAAAGCTCGGTCCGCACGGCATCAAAGCGGAGCAGCTGACGAAGGAAGTGTTTGATTACATTTTCCTTAAGAACCGACCAGTTCCGGCAAACTCCGGCATCCCGATTGAGGTCTTGAACAAGATGAAGGACGAGTTCAACTACTGGTACCCACTAGACGTGCGTGCCTCCGGCAAGGATCTGATCCGCAACCATTTGACGATGGCGCTGTACAACCACGCCGAGATCTGGGCCGATGAGCCAGAAAAGTGGCCACGTGGCTTCTTCACAAATGGTCACGTCCTCGTCGATGGCCAGAAGATGTCGAAGTCCAAGGGCAACTTCTTGACGGTCAAGGATTGTGCTGAGGAGTTTGGAGCCGATGCCACGCGTTTCGCTTGTGCTGACGCTGGCGATGGCATGGACGATGCGAACTACGCGTTGGACACCTGTCGTATGGCGATTTTGCGTCTCACCACTGAAGAAGAGTGGATCAAGAAGACGATTGAGGAGAAGGCTAACCTCCGCACGGGCGAGTTTAACTTCAACGACAAGGTGTTCATGAACCAGATGAGTAACTTGATCAACGAGACTGCCAAGTTCTACGACAAAATGCAATGGCGTGAGGGTCTGCACACGGGCTTCTTCGAGTTCCAGATCGCACGTGACGGTTATCGTGACGTGTGCGTCCGCAGTGAAGTTTCAATGCACCGTGACGTTATCTTGCGCTTCATCGAGGCGCAGACAATCATGCTCTCGCCCATCACTCCGCACTTTTGTGAGCATATCTGGAAGATTATCGGCAAGACTGGTTTTGTGGCCAAAGCCTTGTGGCCAGAAGTCCACGAAGTTGATTTCTCCCTTCTGCGAGCTGGAGATTTCCTCACTAAGACTGTTCGCCACTTCCGTGAGGCACTGACCAAGGGCTCGCAGAAGAAGGGCAAGGGCAAGAACGCTGCGCCAGCTGACACAGCCAAGCCGACCCATGCACACGTCTACTTGTCGAACGAGTTCCCCGAGTGGCAGCAGAAGGTTCTGGTGTTCATGGCGTCGGTCTTCAATAGCGCCGCCAAGACATTCCCCGCCGACTTCATGAAGCTTCTGAAGGACCTCGTTGCTCAAGACGACGGCTTGAAGAAGATCACGAAGAACGTGATGCAGTTCGCGGCCTTTGTCAAGGAGGAGACCCTCGTGCGCGGTCAGGAGGCGCTTGAGTTGCGGTACGTCGATTTTAGTGGGTTTTTTTGAGAGCTTAACTGACTTGTGTGATTTGCTTGATCAGGATGCCGTACGACCAGAAGGCTGTCCTGGAGTCATCCAAGCAGTACCTCGTCCGCTCGCTTGAGCTCCAAGACATTGCATTCTACTATGTCGGAGAAGAGATCCCGAACGTGGATGAAAAGAAGCTCGAGACCACCTCTCCCGGCAAGCCTGCGATCCACCTGTATGCCGCGTGAGATATGTGGATACCGTAGCTTTAGGATGTTAAGGTGGTGACGTCTGGCTTCAATACACCCCTTGACTTGCTTGTTTTGAAATCCAAGAGCTCCGACCACAGGAAGTGACACATGACCTATAGATATATTTCACGTAGACTACAGTCCCAAGCTGAAGATCTCTTCCTCACTCGACACTGCGCCTTTTCCACTGCGCTTTTTGCCGTCCTCTTTCTCTGGTTCAGCCTTGGTCTCTCCTTTAGCAATGGCCACAACATCGGAGTTCGACTCAGCGCCGCCCGTACAAGCCAAGTGGGCTTGGTCCGCGACTGCTTCGCCGCAGTTAAGATCGACCCCTTCTCCAACAATCTTTACCGTACCCGATCCGTCAATAGGCAACCCTTCCGCAAAACTGGTGGTCCCGGGAACGCCTGGCACGACCACTCCGACGACACCAGCAGCGGCAAGCGAAGCGGCGTCCACTTGGTACGCCGACGCCAACGGACCGCCCGGAACAGTGTCTCCCACAGCAGCAGTGCTGGCGACCAACGTGATGTCTTCGCCAGTGGTGCTCGGATGCACAGGAGGGTCGAGTCGATGGCGAGCACAGAAGCGCGCGAACCATCCCGGCGAGGCCTTGAAGTTGGCCATACTCTCGTACTTCTTCGCTAGAAGCATGGCCTCTTGACGAACAGCGGTCTGCGTGAGAGGCACGACCTGATACGCTTGAGTCTCGCGCATGCGGCAGATCCACTCGTACAGCTCCTGCTCGAACTTGGCGTTCCGCACAAAGCCGCCGCGCTTGCGCTTGTCGCGGTTGTGCTCATTGCCCATGTAGTAGCGGTCGCGCACCGCGTCCTTCATCTGCTTGAGCTTGCGGATCGCTCCTTCCGAGACGCCGTAGCGCTTGGCTAGCTCCACGTTCTTGACTTTGGTCTCGCGCGAGAGGATCTCGATGATCTCCATCCGCTCCTGGTCGTTCAGGCGGCGTCCGGCGCCGCGCGCACCCATGTTGCTTCCACCCCTTCGCGGTTGTTTCCGAAAGTGAAGGGCGTTCGGTAAAGTACGAAACGAGTGGTTCCTTGGAAAGTTATGCTCAGGCTTCTAAAACCTCAATGAGGTTACACTGTAAATTTCGGCGTATTGGTCGGTCGGTTGGTAATTTACGTAATCCGGATAAGTTCAACATGCCACGCCCGCTAAGTTCGCACTCGGTTTGCTGCGCGCGAAAACCCAATCCAAACGAGGATCATGGACCGCAGCAACCCGCCGCGCGCGCCGTCCAAGCGCCGTCCAACTGACGTGCACGCGGGCGTTCTGGACGGAGGCAGCGCCGCTGGAGGTATTGTCGGACGCGAGGCCGCGGCCAGATCGAGCTCTTTGCCGTCTTCTGCGTCGACAGCACAGCGCCGGCCGAGCTCCGGATCTTCGTCACGACCTGTAGCGTCGATCCACAACGTCGTAATTCCTCCAGGCGCGTCCGCAGAGCTACCTCGCCGCGCCATAGCAGCATCTAGTCTGGACCCGTTGCCGCCACCACCGCCACCGCCGCTCGAGCCGGGCTTTCTCACACAGCCGCTCTCATCCTCAATCAATTACGCGTCGTCTCTCAATGCACCCGTTACCCGTGCATCATCCCCACATGGGATATCATCGCTCTCGACGGCGTCTGCAGCCGCAGTATCAATGTCGAGGCGATCGTCGGCGACAGCAACTTCGTCGGCCGTGTTGGCGTCTCTGCGGACGCGCGGTAACTTCGACGTCCTCGTCGACGATCTCATCAAAGACTTTGTTAAGGTGCCGACGCCCGTGCTGACCAGACGTGTAGTCACTCGACTCGCCGATGCAACAGTCCCGTCTGTGATGGCAGTCGACCCTGTGCGTGACGACAACCACACCATGATGTTGTTCTAGGGCCAAAACATTAACGCTGTCGATACACATACAGGTGGCCGTTATGCGGCAGATGGCCAAGCGCATCGATGAGCGTGGCGCAGTGTACTATGTGGACCCCCACAAGGCCAAAACCCAGTTGCAAGAAAGCTACTCTCGATTTTACAAACTTACCGGCGATGACATGAGAGGGTATGCAGCGCTCACTCGCTGTAATTCAGATACAAGTTCATTCTGACGCGTATTGCAGGAAAACCTTGAAGCTTCTCTACGGACTCATGTATTCCATTGCACCTCCACCCCCACCAAATGTCGCCCCCAGTCAACCATGGAGCAGTGCACTTCCAATGGAGATCGATGCCCATGGAGAAACTCAAACAGCAACGTCTGCACCGTCCTCTAGGTCATCTACTGCAAAAGGTCAAGAGCTCGTCAATCAGCTCGAGGACTCCTTCAAATTTGCTGTCGGGATTGCGACAGGATGTGCTCATCATGGTTCAGGGCGCGTATCCCCACGTCGAAAGTCCCCCAAGTCCGGCTCAAAGTCCGCTTCCCAGAGCGTTACAGCTAGTCGTCAAAGTGACGCGAAAGTCCCAGGAAGCATCTTCTCAGGGAATGCCTCTTTCGATGAAGTTCCTGAGGAGGTATTGCTTCGTGATGTTCTTTACGCCTTGCAAGCAATCGATTCCAAGCACATCTACTTCGACTCGGCTGCTGATCGCTTTCAGGTTACGAGAAATCTTGGTGTTCCTACGCGTAAGTTCTTCTGAGTCTCCTGAGTTCCTACTTTTGTTTTGAGCTAAAAGATGGTTCATAAGCTATGCGCGAGTTGACCCAGAAGTTGTGCGAGTTGGGGTGGTTTTACCGAAAAATCAGTGAGTATCTGCAGCACTATCGTGAAAATCTCACCTTCGGTGTTGTGAGTATACGTGTATCCATAACCTATTGCTGACATGATAGCGGCTAACATGGTTCTAATCCTTTCTAGGTGGGTCAGAGCTTTTGCCACGCCCTCAGTCTTGAGTTGTCAGATTACTTCCGATTGGTAGCCGTTTTGTCGGCACAAGTCGACCACGACGTGGAATCCAAGCACAACCACCGTGGGCATCGTGGTGTCAGTGATCTAACACTCCGGAAGCTTGTCGTCTGGGTGCAAGATCCACTGGAAAAGCTTCGCCTGACCGCCCGCCTCATCGACAGTGTCGACGGACTGCGAGGAGGCGCACTGGCTTCTGCAATTCATTCTCATGTGTTACATGGTGATCCACTCGTCCGACAGTACGTGCAAAATATCATGAAAGCCGTCGCAGCCCCAATATTTCGAATGATTCGCCGCTGGGTTATTGAAGGTGAACTCGATGATACTCACGTGAGATGTGGTACCCCAGTAGGTAATTCGTGGCGGACATCTCACCTGTTAGCTATGTATCGTAGCAAGAGTTCTTCGTGGTGGCGGCTGCAGACGTGCCCGACGACCAGTTGTGGCGACAAAAGTATCACCTAAAGTCTGATATGCTACCAAGCTTTATTCCAATGTACGAAAGGCCCGTATTTTCTGAGAATTGCGCCTAATTGTTGATTATTGTGACTGTAGGGATTTAGCTCGGAAAATTCTGGTGATCGGGAAGAGCATCAACTTTATTCGCCATTGTTGTGGAAACACGGACTGGCTTATGGACTCCCGCACTCAGAACAGCACTCTCTGCGAAGTTGATGCAATCATCGACTTCGAAGATAATGGCGTTCGTTTCGTACAAATGACGAATCTCGAGGCGATGATCGAAGATGTGTCCACAAGCACGAACCAATATTTGATCCGTACTCTAACAGAGCAGTTTCACCTGCTCGACCATTGCCGAGCGCTACGGAGATATATGCTTCTTGGCCAGGTTCCAATGACCTGATTGGAATGCTGACCTGATCTCACCTCTGACACCGTGCGTTTCAATGATGAATAGGGTGACTTTATCCAGTACCTCATGGACCTACTGCAGCCAGAACTGTCCAAGATAGCAAGAGGGGTTCATCGACATAACCTTGTAAACGTACTTGAGACTGCTCTGAATTCTTCGAACGCGAAGTTTGAGGTAGGTGCCCCCCGGCTTGTCCTAACGTGGTGCCTTGAGACTGAAGTTATTGATGCAGTCGGCAGACATCCTGTCCCGTCTTGACGTAGAGTTGCTACGGCATTCTGCTGGGGATCTCGGCTGGGATATTTTCTCCCTACACTATAAAGTTCCCTCTCCGATCAACACAATCATCAACGACGCGGCTATGCAGCAATACCAGATCATATTCCTCTTCCTTTGGCAATTGAAGCGCGTTGAGCATTCGCTCTCAACTTCTTGGAGCAAGGACATGCATTTAGAGCACATCATCAAGGTTTGTCTGTTAGTTCGTTTTGTTCAGCATGTTGAACTCTACATTTTTTGTTGCGCCGTGGAAAACAGAAAGACCTTCCGATTTTTCAGCGAAGTATACACAAGTGCCAGCAGATGAGATCTGAGATGATTCACTTCACAACAACTCTCCATAATTATGTCATGTTTGAGGTAATACCCGTCGGTCTGAGCATTTCGGGTGCAAAGTTGGCTTCTGACGGGTCCCCAGGTTTTAGAGACTTCTTGGCAAGAACTGGAATCAAACATCAAATCAGCAAAGGATCTGGATTCCCTAATCAGAAGCCACGAAGAATATGTCCAAGCCATTAAGGAGAAGGTTTGTGCATAAACTAAATTCTTAAATCGACGTTGAACTCACGACAACGTGGCTAAATCACAGGGTTTCATGACTGAAGTCATGCGTGAGATATTGCTGAAACTAAAGCAAATCTTTGCCGAAATCATCACATTTTGTCGAGCGCAAGACAGTCTGTGCACACTGGCAATGCAAAGGTTCAATGCACTACAAGAGCACCGCCGAAGTGTCGAAAACAATACGAAGCGGGTAAGGTTGATTTTATCTGCCCAACGAGTTTTAGCTAAACATCGGGTTCCTCGAAGGGCACGTGGGGGATGACGTTGCAAGAAGAAGATGCAAACTCCTCCACTTCAACGAAATTTGACGCGGCGTTCGGCAACATCAACTCTGAGCTGAAGCGCGTAGACGACAACTTCAGTGGGCACGTGATAAGCCTCCTCGACTTACTTCGGACGCATTCCAGCTCGAACACTCTCTCGAACTCCCATGCTTTATCCAGTCTGTTGGTTCGGTTCGACTTCAACGAGTTTTATCACCGAAAGGCTCACCCAGTGTCGTCGGAGGAGTAATGTGTTTGAGCCACACTCGACTTCCCAGTGGGCTAACTATCGAGCAAATCGCGTAGGAAGTAGCAGAGCACGTTGTCGACCGCATTGTTCACTCCGACATCAATATGAAACAGGTTCTCCAAAAGCTTGACTGCTGCTAACGAACAAACTACAGGGATCTCAACCCCGAAGCTGTCCATAATAGAATCTGCAGGACAGGGAGCGGTGGGCCTTGTCGAGCAACCGGTTGAGTCGATGCCTCCATGACCTTCAAGACTACCACTGGAAACCTGCAGCCTTGATGACGATTGTGCAGTTCGAAAAAACCCCTGGACCTTCAGCATGATGGCTTGAAATCGTGACGAGAATCCAGATATATCAAGAGTGAGTGAGCTTTCGTCCTCCATGTCAACGCGAAGCCGACTAAGGTCCTTCCAAATACCAAGAATATCGTCTTTCAGTAAACCTACGCGCTTGCTAAACAGAGGTAGAGTCGCAAAAACCTCATTCCACTGCTTGATTACCGCGTTACTCTCAACGAGTTCTGGGTAGCTTTCGACACGAGCTGTTCCCAACGTAAAGAGAAGCGTCCGCATTCCTAGCGAGCTGTCGCAATGCTCATGTCCACCGATTCCTGGAGTGGTGTCGGCCATCCATTGGGTGCAGATAAGACCACCCTTGATTTCAGGATCTTCAGTGGGTACCACAGGCAACGCTTCCAGACAGCACAGCTTGGTGTAAGACGAATGATTCCGAACGAGGTAGTCGTGAGTGACTACGACGATATCATCGTACAGGCTAGTGCCTGCAGGAAGGCTGTACTGGGCTCGTAACGCGTTGATGAAGTAGTTTATGAGTCTTTGTGAGTTGATTGCCTCACGCTTGACGGCTTCGCCTGCTGCCCCTCTACCTGCGTTAACCGGTTGCGCTGTCGACGTACGAGGATCTTGTGCGTTGTCAGGTACCGACTGCTGGAGTATAGCGCTGACGACAAATGCTGGGAGCTTGTCTATGTTAGTGATTGAGCCGTTTTGAAGTTCAAGAGAGTTGTAGAGCGTGTTCTCGAACGATTGAATCATAAGTGAGCAATTGAGGTAGTGAAATGCGGCTTGAAGGTGCTCCGCTTCCTTTCCACTAACCAGCTTTGATCCATAGAGATCTGTAAGCTCAATGAATGCTCGACGCACCAGTTCGCGATCGTGATTAGCTCGAATAGATTCAGCAATCCCAGCAACCAAGGACTCGACACATTGCTGAAACACGTCTTCTCTGTTGCCATGGGATAGGTTCGTTCCGAGTATGAGCATCTTTTTCAAAACCGATCCTCTCTGGACCAAGAGCTTTGCTTTGACTGGGGCAAGTGATTTTACCGAGTGGTCGACAGCCTTCAGCCCGACATCAATAGCCAAAAGAGCGCGAGTCGCTCGGGTCTCACATCCAACGGACTTCTTATCCGTGAAGCCCATCAGTGCTTCAACGATTTCCGCCTTGAGGTAGACAAAAGTGGGGATCAGTGTATGGTATAAACTGTGGTGTGTGTTCGAACCAAAAGGAGCGTCTGCTCCAATCCACCCTTCACGCTGAAGCAGCCGGTCCAGTTCGCCTTCTGCTTCTTCCAATACTTGAATCTGGTCAATTGTCCCAGAATCAACTTGCCCTTCCATTACACTGATTCGATCCATGTACGCACGAAGACGAAGAAGCTGGACAAATTCGAGGCTTTCTCTCGAATGGTTCAAGACGAACGATTCATGCAGTTTCACGAGTTCTCGGGATGCAGATTCTCGCAACCCAGATTGTAAGAGTGCTTGTACGCGCAACAGACCCAGGTGGCGGACGAAATGCCCCAAACTAAAGTGCACACTGGCTTCGTCTACAGCTAGATCGACGTGCTCTATTGCTCTCGAGTTCCCACCCAAAGACAGATGGCTCTTCACGCTCATGATGCGGGCGCGGGCGATGAGGATTGAAGGCTTGAGCAACATTTCCGGTGGGACACGATGACCCACTGATAGGGGACAAAATGTCGACGCAACTTTGTGGAGTGCTTCGCTTAAATCCTTTGAAACACCGATGGATCGCTGACACAACTCAAGACTTAGTGTCCACTGACCACCACATGCCGCGAGACGGGCTTGTTGCAATAGAAGTTCTGCCTCAGCATTGTGAAGCGTGAGTGTATTCCAGACAGGGCTGGTATCTGGTGCTCGGCTAGAAAGCTCGACGTTTGTATCGTCCGTCGACCTGGGAAGAGGAAATAGCTTTGTCTGTTGGAGAGCTTGAGCAAGAAAGGTCGAGGTGGCAGCAGCTATATTGTTCCCAATTTGTCGTAGTGGGGAAGTCAGATCCTCTATCCCCTCCCGCTCGGACAGTTCGACGGCCAGTTTTACCACTGACAAGAGTACCTGTCGTGCTGTCTCCGGCTTGCAAGGAAGAAGCATTAGCTTGTCGTAAGTTTTCTGTATATCGATGCTTGCGAGCCAACCAAGTGCGGGTTTGTTTAATGAATCGCTGGGTCTCAAGTCATCGCGAAACTTCAGCGCATCTGAGTTTGAATAGGTTGCTGGAAGCTTTGCGTCTGCGCCAGGCAGAAGGAGCGCGAGCACCTCAAATGCATCGTGGAATCGCCCACATTGAATCAGCGATTCAAGACGATATCGCCGAGCATTAACGACGTGGTCGCAATCCCTGAAGCAGTGGAGAGCGAGACTCTCATACAGCGCAATCACTGGCATAGCCTCGACTGGCTGTTGGTATTGGAGAAGAACCTGAATAGTCACCGAGAACGTCGAGACCAACAGTGTGGGGTTGAGGCGCTCCGAATCGACCAAAAGATCTCGCCCTGGCCACAGTTGGAAGATTTGGTGGGACCCAAAAAGGAAAAGCAGTGAGGGATGCGGCAGAGAACTTTTGGTCACAATTCGAGAGACCGTCGCAGCCGCCATGCGCGCAAGTTCGATCGTTGGCGTCGCCAAAGTGGAGTCCACCAGGATAAGCTTCATTAAAGCGACGCATGCATCCAAGGAAACCCAGAGTCCATCTCCTTCTTCCACAAGAGTATCAACACTTCCTGGTCCACTACCTTGGTCATGTTCAAGAACATCTCTCCAGCAGGCAGTTGCTCGAAGAGCATTAAAAGCATTGTCAATGGCTTCATTCCACGCTTTTACTGCTCCTTCCAAATCACTGCATTTCCATAAGAAATCTCCGACTTCTTGTAGTGCCCTTCCAACTAGAAACCTCTGCCGATTTTGTCGAGAAAGAGTGACACTGTGCGAAAATGCTGCCTTCACCTGCTGGTGACTGACGGCGGTCTCGCCAAAGCGATGATACTTTTCCAGCAAACTGCGACAATAGTCCAGACCCTCGACACACTTGTTCGTAGCCCGAGAAACAATTTCATGCATCTTCTCGAGTTCTTCAAGTTCGCGTTGGCGTTGACTCTTCTCTCGGGTAAGCATACTGATTGTGCGTTCGATATCGTCTCGCTTGCTGCGGAATTCTAGCTCTTCTGGCGTCATAATTTCTTCTACGACGAGGCGTGATTTCTTTTTCTTTCTTTTTGCTTCAGCGTCTCGGAATGACTTGGTAAACACTGCCAACTCCCTCTGCATATTGGACACGAGAGCAGTTTGCTCGGCGAGATACTCGCGCTGAGCATGCACGACAAGTGGGAGTGTCTTCTCAGAGAACCGGGAATTCCCTCCAGAGAGCAAGTGATATTTCTTGCCGATTTGAACTAGTTGATTCCACCTCTTGGCTGCAAAGAGAGCGCGTATCGTGTACTCGACGAGATTGGAGATCCATGTGCGGTCGGAGGTAAGCGAAGCCATGGCTGAAACGATGACCGAAGTCGAGGCGAGCGATAAGGAGCCGTTGTGCGATGATACTCTTGGCTGATCACTCGAACGATCAAACACCGTTGTGGTCACTCGTCCGGCCTGTTCCTCCTTGATTGCTGTCATTACAGATTCGATCATTGTGAGCATTGAGTTCACGCACGTCGTTATGGCATCGAGGATTCTGCTGTTAGCCGGCCGGCCGAAGATATCGGGAGATAGCCAGATATGCCATATCGAGTTCATCACAAGCTGCGCTGCAGTCTGAAGGCCGTGCCATGCACGCGCGAAGCCGAAAAGCCGACAACTTGCAGAGACACGCTCCATGAACCTGCTAAAGAGCTCCAGCCTGGAGTCTGTGGTGTCTTCGCTCGGCGAAGTACATGGCTCTTGTCGATCGTTGGCTTCATTATTTGAACCATCCAAATCTTGGTCGGTCTGATTTTGCCCCAAGCGCTCCTTTTCCTCGCAACTGAAAATGGTAAATGCGCAGTTACATCGTGGGCCATGGAAACAATCAACCTCATCGTCGTGGGTTTGAAGTTGAGCGATTTTGTGATGCTGTCCACAACAAAAACGACAAGTTGGCTTCAACCACTGGTGTGATTCCATTTCGCAAGAATTAACGTACCAGAATTGTCGCTTTGATGAGACAGATTTCTCCGCACCACGTGTACATGTACTCATCATCAACACCATATTCAGGCTCGGGGACAGGCACTACAGGCGTAGTGGTATCACCACTAGCGTCTTGCTTTCGTGGCGTGTTTGTCGTCGAGCGTGCCGTACTTGGCGCTGATGGGGCCGCAACGGAAACTATCGCAGGGTCAGGCAACAAATGCGCTAGCCCGGCACTCTTGAGCACTCCTTTGCATTCTGTCCCAATTGACCCAGTCAACTTGAGGACTCCTATCCACTCTTCAACGACCACATCGTCCCCAGCGTCAATGAGACTGTGGCAAAGCTTACAAAACGCAGCGAGGCAGTCGCGATCAGTCTTCATGAAGCGTTCGAGAACCTTGAATACATCTCTCAAAACTAACTTGGATTGAAATATGAGCTCGCTGAGTCGAGGCAGAGGAGTATTTTCAACATCTCGCGCACTCGTGGGTGGCGTGGGGACGAGAGATGCTGCAGCTGGAGACGCTTTTGGTGGATGTGGTGCTGCGGTCATTTTTCCTCCCGACGATGGCTGTGCTGTGGAAGGGGTCGTCGCTGCAGTTGTCGGTCTTATTTCTGGTGTTGACTCACTTAACACGCTACCGAGAGAGCTCTCAGTCAAAGCGATCCAATCGTTCATTGCAGCTAACTCTGTGCTTGCGTGTGCGCCGTTCCAACTAACGCAGATCTTTAACTTCGCGACCTGGCGGAAGATAGCGTCACGTAGATGACGTTGCTGCGGCGCGATACGTAGAAGCTCGAACGCAATTCGAGCAGCGATACTGCGAGTGTCCGTGTCCCAGTGCTCGGGTGGGATGCACCAAAGAGCCTGCAAACCATTGCTGTGTCAGTTATGTAGCGCGTGTGAGTCACACCAGAATGTGCCTACCTGATAGTAGACAGTTAGCCCAGCAAATGTCATTGCGTTGACATCGTCTAGATGAAGCAACGGCAGCAACACTCGGTACCCTTTAAAAGTCAAAGCTCGGATCTGTTCGTAGTCGGCCGCGGCACATGCAGCCTCCAACCCAATTGCAATCATCTTGCTGGCCTCAAGAACTTTCACCTGGTTTGCCTTAATCGAAAGCCCGTAGCTCACGAGTTGACCGTCCCGAGAAGGGTCGCCATCTTCATCTTGGCAGATCACCTGAACACTTTGCACTACGTGATTGAGCAACGGGATCGGCCATCGCGCGATGACGTCTCTCTTTAGGGCGTGTCGATAGAAGTAATTGGCCGCCCAACCAGGGCGAAGAGAGAATTCTTTTGAGACAGCTGCATCGTACACTTGCATCGCAGCATCTCGCGCAGAAGTCCGAAGTCCAGCTTCGTGGCTGGCTTGGGCAACGTACCCGTAGCAGGAAACCAGTGACAAGGGATTGACAGTGCACACAGTCCTTGAAGTTTCTCCAATCCCTTGAATGACCTCACCGTGTACGTCAAACGCGGCAACGGCGAACACGTAGCTAGTGTTAGGAGATAGCCCTGAAATGGTGATGCGTCGTGCTGAATGGTGAATTTGCTCGCCAGTTCCTGGAAACTCGCAATTGTTGAGTGATACATCTGTGCCAGCACCTGAGGGCTTTGCAAATGCCATATAGTAATCGATTATGCGTCGTCTCGCAGCAGCGAGAGACGGTTTGAACGGAACAATTTCGATTGTAACACACGTGGAAGTTCGCGAGAGGATCTTGGGCGGACGAGGCACAAGAGTCTCAGCCAACGACAGATGGGCAGCTTGGGCAGTCAAATTCTTCACGAGCTCTCGTTCCTGAACCTCAACTTGGTGAAGTAGCCGAAAGCATTCACCCAAGAGGCTTTCTTGGTGTGAGGGATCGGTTGCCCGGCATAGACGTTGGACGTTGAGAAGCACGAGAGCGTATGCATTCTTTTTGAATTCTGTTCTAAGAGCTCCTTCGATTTTGGTCAATGTTGAAGTGTTTTGAAGGGAATGGAGACGTGGGTGATCCCGCGCAGCAAAGTCCGAATGGATCTCGTCCACAACTGCCGCTTCGTCCAACTCGAGTTTAAACAGCAACAAATACATGTCGACCTGCATGCAACAGAGTTCTTGGTACAGACTGCCGAGCTGCGATCCAGTCCCCTCGACCCCAACAAATTCTCGTGAGGAGCATGAAGACGAATAGCCGTCCCTACTGCAGTCAGACTTAGTATGCTGTGAACTGGCATCAAAGGAACATGAAACACGAGATAGACTCTCTTCTGAGCTTTCCACGCCAACATGAGTCGACGATAGGACCACTCTGTCGCGAAAGCTGTCGATAAGTCCGAGCATATCTCGAACCAAACGAACCGCCACACGTCGGTTTTGTTGGACAGTTAGCAGAGTACACAGGCGAACACACACCTCGCCCAGAAACACCAAGTCGTCGAAATCAACAGCTCTCAAAACATCGTAAATTGTCTGAAGAAAGTGAGTTCCATCATACACGCTCTGTGCGTCCAGAGTAGCGTCTTCAGGTCTCGGTGTTGTGTCAAGAGCTTGTATGAGATGTACAGTCGTCTCCTTCCAAAGCCGAAGAGCCGCGTGAATCAGCACTGCTCTGATTGGAATAGAGATCCAATGGGGGTTGAGGCAAGAGAAAGCTGCTAATGCACTAGCAACATCCACGTAGCGCTGACGCTTGTTCGAAGGATTTGCCTCAGCAGTATCTTCCTCCGGGGCGGCCTGGTCCAAGCGAAGAAGAGTTTCATACAAGTCGAGTTCTTGCGTAAGAGTATCCGAATCTTTGCCACGAGATATCCGAACCCGCGCAGATTCAATCAGTGCCTGCATTCCTTCCGTTTGTCCGCGACGGTGCAGTTCATGGATCAAGATGAGGTGACAAGGAAGAGGTACCTGGCTGTCGATGTCTTGAAGAATGGCTTCTATTGGGTCTCCCAGATCGGGAGCCACGTCCAAGGGACGCGAAAGCTGTACTGCGAGCTCCACGGCAAACAAAAGCAGTTCTGTCACACTGGAGTCATCGGTCGGGCGGTCGAAAGCTTTCTCCAGCGAGTCCATCGCAAGCCGGAAGCGATCACAAGGAGATTGAACTGATGCAACCCCTTCGATGGCTTTTCGCCCGAAGAACTCAGGTTTACTTAGGGAGCGATACCTTGCAACGAGCATCCCCACGAGCGTTTCTGCCTTCTTCAAAGTCGCGGCCACACTCTTTGGTAGAGGTGGATCCAACTCTTCTTCTTTTCGAAGTCGAGCGACGACCTGAACAGCGTGCTCAGCACATGACAGGGCCGAACGAAAATATCTCGAAGATTTCTTCGGGCGCTTCTTCGCCGTGGCTTCGAAGCATTCACAAACGGCTGCGTGTAGTTGCAAGCGCCATAGGATGTACTTGGACGTGCTCAGCACCACTGTGGATTCCAGACAGAGAATGCACCATTTGAAGTACGGCACCATCTCGCGTTCGAAGCCGAGCACCTGGAGTGGCCGACCGATATTGTACACCGAAATCGAGCCGTTTAAAAGAAGCCACGAGTGGCTACGAGCGTCCTTGCGAACAAGTTGGCTTGCACTCTCCATTGCTCGCTGCAACCGCCCCAGCGCGTCGAGCATTTTCGCCAGGGAGCCCGGGAAGCGCACGAAAGGGTCAGCGCGCTGTGCGACGTGGAACTGGCACATCGCTGCTCCGTACATGGCTAGTACGTAAGCTAGATCTTTCGGTTGGTCGGCCTCGAGATCGTAATACCGGGACACCTGCGAGTAGAAGAACCGCTCGGCGGCGACAAACTCATTGGTCGCCGCGAATTTGTCTCCAAACGCTAGCAGCAGAGCGTGCTTCGCGTGGATCCCCACCTCGTCCTTGCGCTGGAGCTGGCGAGTGATGGTGAGCAGGCGCCGGCCGATGACGCCGAAGTGGGCGACCGGTCGCCTCTCTGCTCGGACGTCGCCGTCGGCGTTGAAGCCCTCGTTTCCGCCGTGCGCGTCCCTCACCTGCCGCAGCACGGCGCCGAGGTCGCGCGAGAACTGGTCCACGAGCGCGCTCTCGCCGCCGGCGTCGGCTACGGCCGTCGGCGGTGCCTTGCTTGGGATCTTGGGCCGCGCCATTCAGAAGATCGATCGCTGCCGCTCGAAGCGTCAGTGACGCTTGGGCTATGTTGCCGACTAGCAACGCCAGACGCAGTTGAAGCAGACGACCATCACTCTCCTGCTCTCATGAGGAGGTCCGAAACGATCATGACGACGCTGACGCAGCTCGCCGGCGCCAAGCCATCGGCGCTCGCGGTGTTCGCAGTGACACCTGAGGGGCGCGCGCGGCCGCTGGCGACGCCACTCAAGCCGCTTAAGTTGCCGACGGGCGGAGCTCCTCAGCGCGGTGTGTCTGGGCTGGAGACGTTCGCGAAAAGCGCGGCGTCGCTCGAAGAGAAAGAAGCGGCGCTGCCAGCAAGGCGACCGGAGCCTTTGTCACTGAGGGCTATAGCGTCGCCGAAGAAAGAGGAAGACGCGAAAGCTGATGGCAGTCGTTCTGAGGAACACACCAACGGTGGTGACCAGCACACTGACTTGACTAGTGAATCGAGCGTCCAACAGGAGAAACAACAGAAGGCAGACGAGAAAGAGGCAGCCAAGAGTATCGATGCGCCATGCGATAAACAATCCGATGATGAAAGTGAGGCTTGCGACAGTATGGCTGAGTTCGCGTGCACGGAGTCGAGCGAGGCGATAGAAATTGCCCCACCTATCGACGCTGATTTGTACGACCAGTATGAGGCAGCAGGTAGACAAGACGGTCGCACCAGGTTGCTCGTCATACCCAGCCCGTTGGCATTTCAGTCTTGTTCACACTGTGTGGCTGAAACTGTAGGTCATGGGAGCGTATGTTCGTGCCTCAGACCTCCGAAGAGGAACTGCTGGACGCTATCCTGTCCAGCAATGTGCCATTGCTATCCCATCTTCTGAGCAAACTAACTCCCCCCGAGGCTCTCGGCATTCGGGACACAGAACTGCGCACGATTTACCACTATGCGGCCCTGTCAAGGGTCCGAGATATCCAAGCGGTCATTTTCAACTTTGTTGACTGCTACTACTCTCAAGACTTGTTCTACGAAACCACAGCAGTCAAGACGAAGCAGCGTCGTCTTAATCAGTGAGCAGTGCAGACCCGAGACTTTTAGCATGCTTTGCACTGAAGGGTGTTATCCTCCATGCAGGCGGTTGGCCCTCACGCACCACACTCATCAAGCAGGTTCTGAATGGAGAGCACCGCGAGTCGAAGAGCTCAAGCTGAACAAAGAAAAAAAATCAATGGGGGCTTACTCTGCTGCGATACAAGCTTGCGACCGGTATGGCCGGTCGTTCCTCCACTATGTACGTATTCAGTGGTGACATGTTACTCGAGTACTCAATCGTTTCATCATCTACAGAGTGCAATCAACCACACTGTCTTCCTTCTTCGTGGAAGTCCAGCGTTGAGAGCAGTACTAAAGTCAAATCCTTCGGTACTCCTTCAAAAAGGTGTTATTGCTGTTTCGTCAAAGAGCCGCTTCCTGAACTGTGCGAAATCTCACCCCTCTACATTCCATTTCCAGATTCCTTCGATCGTAACCCGCTCACATACGCAGCCATGTCAGACAACCATTCGTTGATGGATTGCTGGTTCGATGAATTGGGGCTGGGTATGGTTCTGAATTTCGAGGAAGTTAAACAGCTCTCGGGCCATCAGTTGTCATGTACAACTCAAGAACTTCTCTTCAAGCAGCTGGAGCGCGTTGATGATGCAAGAATTCAAACGAAGTCCGCTGCGACTAAGAAATGCTCTGGACTCAGTATCCATTTTCTCACAAATGTACAAACCAGTGGCATGGACATCTTGAAACGAGAAAGAATCAAAGGATTTCGAATGCGGACAACACTCCACAAGGCTGCAATTTACGGCAACGAAGAAGGATTGGAGTACCTCCTCGACCATGGGGCAGACGTGAATGAACAAGACTCAAACGGGTGGACACCACTTCATGTCTGTTTGATGCGCCGTGCTGATTAAACGTGACATACTGACAGTGGCGAATTTGCAGCATTGCGTCGAAGGGGGCACCATCGCACACTTGGCGATCGCAAAATTGCTCCTCCAAAATGGGTGCAAAATCAATGCCCAATCCTTGCTCGGTCGAACACCTTTACACATTCTCGCCATGAAGGGATCAACGACCACGAATTCCTCGTCTGCTGAAGAACATCGAGACAGCCTTGCTTCCATGTTCGGTACGCTGTTGTGGACCAATGGTGCTGAGCTAGAGGTCTACGACAACGATCACTACACGCCTTTCCTCGCGGCCGTTCGATCAGGTAACTTGCAAGTCACGCGAATCCTGCTCGTATCGGGGTGTGACCGATATGCCATTGACACGAAAGGCGGCTGTGCACTCCACATCGCAGGTTAGTGTAGCATTTCATTGCTCTTCGTGGTTCATGTGCGAGCATTGCGGGATTAGTTGGCCAGAGCATGGAGAAGATGATCCAGTTTCTGAGCTGGTGGGACGCTGAAGCTCCTTCGTGGAGAGATTGGCGAGATTACCAAGGGCGCACGCCCAAGGCTCTTGCAAAGAACGACAATGTTCGGCTCGCCCTCGATGTGAGTCGCCGCTGAGAAAAGCGTGTAATTATCAGTAGGAGGCCCACGCTGTAGCTAGAATCTTTGGTCTGCAGTTCATTCGAGAGACATCGACCAAGTGAAGCACCAAATTCGATACTCTCGATCGCGTTCCAACGAGGAGACCGCGTGGTCAAGATACGTCGGTGTCCTAGACAAAACGCCGATGACGCACCGCACGGCTCTCCACCTGGCTGTTCGTTTTCCCTTTCCCAAGCATGGCACCTGCTCGTTACCGTAACAGCACTGCACTTACTCGTAGATTGAAGCCTGTAAAACTCGCTTGAGCATGCAGCGTTTCAATCTGAAAGACTCAGCTCAGAACTCGAGCGAGATCATTGCTACACTTCTTGCGGCTGGTGCAAAGGTTGTGGAAGGCGATCAATGGGGTGTAACACCGCTGATGATCAGCGCAACGTTGGATTCGGTACGTCTATTACTGTGGAATATCCTCGCTCAGTTGTAACGGTGTTCGTGATAGTCTTCAGAGATCGAAACTCTACTGAAGTTCGCAACAACAGAAGATCTTGCCCGGACAGACGTAAATGGAAACACTGCTCTCCACTACAGTTATGCCTTCTCTCGGGTAAGGCCAGGTTGTAAGCCATGCGTCATTTTTGGCTAATCACACTTGTCCAGGCAAAGATCTCCTCGATCATAGAAGCTTTCGCTACCGGAGCGGTAAAGTGTGTGTGGATTGTTTTTTCTGTTCGTCTGTTCAGCTTCGTGGCTGCAGAATGCCTGAAGACTCAACACTGTCTTGATCTCAATAGGAAATCAAGAATGCGGAAGGCAAGTTACCTCTAGAAACGACAGGGATGCGAGAGCGATTATTCCCTTCGGGTTATCAACAATTCCTCAAACAGGTGATGAACCACGCTCGTCTCCTGTCTGCACGTGCGTCTCGCAAGTGATTCAAGCCGACACCGTCGATTGATGTTAATAAAAGGAAGAAAACAAATTGAATTCTAAGCTCGTCAAGCCCGCCGTTGCCTAGAAGCCTTCGAAGACGTCTGTGCCATGGAACTGGCGGATATTCGTATCCTCTGGGTACGCGTCAAAGTTACCCGAGTCGAAAGTATCTTTGATCTGGGGTACGTATGGCGCCTTAATCGTCTTCTTGATCATGGCGTTCCAGTCGAACTTTGCGTTCGCGAAGAACGGGTGGTTGACGACGTCTTGCATGCCGCCGGCAAGCGACCCGATGCGAAGGGCCGGGTTCGGCTCGAGCAGCTTCAAGATCAGATCCTTGGCGTCAGAGTCGAAGCGCGGGTGGAACTTGATGAATTGTCGGCCCTGCAAGATCTTCTCGAAGATCTTGTTCTGGTCGTTGTGCTGGAAAGGGGTCCGGCCAGATATGAGCTCGTAGATGAGGCACCCGAGCGCCCAGTGGTCCACAGCCTTTCCATGTCCCTTGTTCAGCACCAACTCAGGGGCGAGGTACTCCGGAGTCCCACAGAGTGTGAAGGATCGCTCCTGGAGCGTGCCGTTCTTGTGGAAGGGGACGTGCTTGGCAAAGCCGAAGTCGACCACTTTGAGGTAGCCGGCGCTGTCGATGACGAGGTTCTCGGGCTTGAGGTCGCGGTAGGCGACCTGCATCTTCTGCAGATAGTGGAGAGCCTCCGTGACGTTGGCAGCGTAAAAGCGAGCGACAGAGAGATCGAAGGCGCCACATACGCCCTTGGGCACCTTGAACGCCTTCTCGTACAGCAAGGACCACAGCTCGCCGCCTTGCACGAGCTCGAACAGCATGTAGAGCTGGTTCTGGTCGGCAAATGTCTCGTGGAGCTTCAGGATGAACGGGTGGTTGCACTCGGAGATGATGCCTTTCTCGTACAGCACGTTCTTCTGCTGGTGCGTCTCCACGATGTTGGCCTTCTGCATGCACTTGAGCGCGAACGCTTGGTTCGTTGGACGGTGGCGCACGAGGATCACGCGCCCGAACGTGCCGGTGCCGATCGTGCGGATCTTGTCGAGATCTTTGAAGAGGAACTTCTTCTGAGGCGGCGCCGTCGAGGATGTTCCAGCACTTCGAGCGTCAAGAGCTCGGCCGAGTACGGTTTGCTGTACCATTTGCTGGCGCTGGATCTCGCGCTGCATGATGTGGTCCAGCTTCCCGAGCAGACGCTCGAATGCGTCGCGGTGGAGCGTCAGACACTCGACGCGGCCGACGGCAACGCAGCCAGCTGCTCGAGGTTCGTTCGACAGCAGCGCTCGCTCGCCAAAGAATTCGCCCGAGCTCAACTGCATGAGCTCGTGCCCTGACTTGCGGACTGAGATCTTGCCGTCCGAGATCATGAAGAACGTGTCACCAGCGTCACCCTCCTTGATGATCTTGGTATTGTCCTCGTAGGACACGACGTTCAGCGCGTGGGCCAGGATGTCCAGCTCATCATCCGTGAGCGACGAGAGCAGCGGCACACTGCGCAGCACGCGGATGCGCATCTGCCGATCGATGAGCGAGCGGAGCGGGCCGAGCAGCTTGGTGAACGACGCGCGGTCCATCACGTAGCAGTCAACACTGCCGACGGCGACGCAGTTGGCCTGGCGAGGCTCGTTGAGCATCAGCGCCATCTCGCCGAAGTAGTTGCCTCGGTAGAGCATCATCAGCTCCTTCTCCTGCGCGTCGGCGCCGAGTCCGCGCGACGTGCAGCGCACCTTGCCCTCGACAATGATGTAGAACGTGTTGCCTTCGTCGCCCTGCCGGATAATGTACTCGCCGTCGTTGAAGCGCTGCAGCTTGAGCGCCGCTGCGACTTTCTGCAGCTGGTTGTTGCTCAGGCGTTGGAGCAGCTCGACATTCTTTAGGAAGTTGACCCGCGCCAGCTGCGTCGCCGACGCGGTCGTGGCCATGATCTTGCGGAACATCGTGCGCTCGACGGACCACAGGATGCAGCCCGTCGTGGCGCGGATGGTCGCGGCGCGAGGGCAGTTGTAGAGCAGCGCGAGCTCGCCAAAGGCGTCTCCGTTCGCGTACTTGCCCACAAGCTGTCCGTCGACGACGATGTCGCACGAGCCGCTCTCGAGCACGTAGAAGCAGTTGCCCGCCGTGCCCTGCGCGATCACATTCTCGCCGGCCTGGACCGTGACCATGGCCATGACGTCGATCATCTCGTCCACCTCGCTCTGCTCGAGCGAGCTGAAGAGGTAGTGGCTCTTGAGCGCCTTGGTGATCATGGCCCGAGTCTGGTTGTTCTTGGGCACGCGCACGTGGGTGCTTGAGCCGAGATCGCCGGGCTCCACGGCCTCCTCATTGATCGGTGCGCGGCGCAGCGCGCCCTTGCGCTCGGCCATGTCCATCACGACGTCGATCGGCGGCGCATCGCTCGGGAGCGCCACTGCGGTCACAGGGCCCGGCGAGTTGGCACTCGGTCGCACGCTCGGCGCGGCCGGCGGCATGAGCAGGTCCTTCATCCGCTGCGAAAAGTCCATGGCGACTCGCTCTTGTCTCTCTCCGGTGGCTCGACTTTGGCAAAAGCCCAAGTGAGGCTCCGTGGCGGCAGGCGCGTCGGCTCAGTCTCGCGCTCTGGCCCAGACGACGAGAGCGCTGCGCCGTCGACACCGCCCGACGCGCCTGAGCCACCGCCGCAGCCTCGCGTTCTCATCCGCAACCAAGTCGATCTTCGCGTGGCCGGTAAGAATAGCAGGTGGCCAAAGTGTAGCCATTTCTCGGTCCTACATTAGGGAGCTCGTCAAAAGTCTCGATCGGTCAAAATCGGCTGCGATCTTGAAAAGTCGCCGAGTCTTTGGCCGGCTCGGGATCGTCGGCCATGGGGGCAAACCGTGTGGGCCAACGCATCCACGTGTACTGGACTGACGAGACCGCGTGGTTCTCCGGGGTCGTCCGCCAGTTCGATGCCGCGCAGGGGTACTACGTGGTCTACGACGACGGCGACGAGCGATGGGAAGGCCTGAACGAGAGCTACCGCTTCGAGGGCCAGCAGAGCAGCGACGACGAGAACAGCGATCACGAGGAGAGTGAGGGCGCAGCAGCGGACGGTGAAGAGCACGAGGTGTCTGGAGCGGGCAGGGCGGCAACACCACGAGCGATCGAGCCGCCTAGCTCGGATACGGAGGGTGACAGTGACAGGGAAGAGGGCGAGTCACGAAGCGCCAGTTATGCACAGGCAAAGGAGTTCGATGCCGACACTACCAGGGTGGACGACAATTCAGGAGACTCGACTCCAGTCCAATCGGCGTCGTACCCACTGCCTGTGGTGTTGAGAGGTAGCGACGCAGACACCGAATCGGAAGATGGGCAGGATGAAGGCGATGACCGATCGGTCACGTCGACAGAAGTGCCAATAACCCATGAGCCTGTTCACAATGCGCGCCAACCAAGCAGCGTAGCGATGACCCCTGGTCAACTCAGAAGACTGCTGCCGCACCGTGGGGTCCTCCGTGGTTACGTCAAATACGCGACAAATTTGCCCCTCGTGAACAAGCACGACGAGCCGCGAGCGTTTGTCCGGATCGCATTTGTAGAGAACAACGTGAGTGGCGAGGCCGCACGTCGCCAGACAAACATGCTCATGCTGCGGTGCAAGCGGGTGCTCTCGGTGACTCGAGCGGCGCCAGCCTCCAGCCATCCGATGTGGAACGACGCGGACGATTGTTCTTCTGAGCGACGAGAAGAAGAGAACAGCCCCGACGGACGCTTCCAGCTTCACGTGGTTCCTCCAATGAGCGTACACAACGGTACTGAATTACCTCAACCTGCGTGGCTTCAGCTCAGAGGTGAACTGCTCTTTAGCGTGTACCATCAGGAGCAAGCGGACGGTCGCTTCACCGAGTTCATCGGCCAAGCATCGCTGCCTCTGTGCCAACTCATGCGTCAACTACTGAACAACAGCAGCACAGATCCAGTGAGCACAGCCACCCAGTCTGCCTCTCTAGAGACGCGGCAAGGTAAGCCACTCCGCAGTACGAACGGAGACTCCGAGCTACTCGTCGAGTTGCAGTTTGAGCCAGAGTTTGAGCCGGACTGTCGAGCTCATAAGGCCAAAGACGAGATTCGCCCAACGGTGACCGCAAGAACGAAAGAAGCCCGCCCGTCGACGTCGTCCCTTGCCTCCTCGAGAGTTCGCCCTACATCGGCGACCTCTGCTGTCGCCGCCAAGCCGCGCTGTCGCCGACACCATCAGAGCAGCAGCGAGATCAACAGACGCAAATTCGAAAAGCAGCTCGAAATCGAGAACAAAGCCATGGCGAAACGTGTCGCTGAACAGCGTCGTGAGACTGGTGCTTCCGCCACACGACGGCAGCAGCTCAACCACCAGCCACGCCTTATCAAGAGCGAGCCAAAGCCCGGCGTGGTTGCCGTCACAACTGCCCCGCGTCGATCCCACAAATCGTCGTCCGAGATCAACCGTGCCAAGTTCGTGGACCATGTTAAGCAGGAGAACTTGTCCATGGGAAAGCGATTGATTGAGCGTGTGGGGCTGCTGGATCCTGCACTGAGACGAACCGATGGCGATCGCAAAGTTGAGCTCGACTGGGGTGATGCGAAAGCTCAAGATAAGGCGCACGTGGTCGATAAGCGACACGTATTAAGACAGGAGAAAGACTTCCTGCTTGAGAAGGCACAGGCCAAGTACCAGGAACAGAACGGCCTTGTCGAAGACGTGATGGCACTCCAAACCCAAGTCGCTGAACTGAGGAGCAAGCTCTTCGCACTGAGAAGCAACATCCAGCGTATTGACGCGATGAACACCAAGGACTCGCATGTACGCGACTGCTTGCTACGAGCCACTGAGAAATCCAAGCGCCCTGTTTCCGATTCACGAGTGAGCACTTCAACTTGTGTGGAGCAATTGCTTGCTTTGGACGACGATCAAGACGACGTCGATCTCAACTCTGCACTCCAGAAGCATCGAGGCGACGTCCGCACGCTGCTCCACGAAGCCTCTCTCCTCGAAAGTGAACGACAGCGGCTAGAAGAGCAGACAGCCAACCTCGGCAGCCAAGAAACGAAACTTGAAGAGGATATCCTCGAGCTACACCGCAGGTGGCAGTTTGTCGAGACAAAGCGGGCGTTTCAAACCAAGATGGCGGCGCGTGGGACACCAGCTAGTGCAGCATATGCGTCACAGGAGCTGACGGCCAAGCAGACCATGATGGAGATGTCGTCCGAAGAAGAAGAGCAGTACGAGATCTACAAAGCCCAAATTGAGCTCATGCAGCTGCAGATTGCTACGACTGTTCTTCGTGATCGGATCGAGGCCAAAGGGCCCGCGATGCGTCTACGTGACGGGTCATCTTCGGTGGCGTGTGACTGTTTCCGTGAGAAAATAGAGAAGCGAAGGAGCAAAGTTAAGTCACTCGAGGCTGAGCAAGAAAAATTCCGGCGCCAGTACGAAGATCTGGTGGCAAACGGCGAGTACGAGAATCTTCGAGCTCGGGTTCAAGAACTCCAGCACTTGTTGTTCCTATGCCAGAGTGAGGCAAAGCATGTGGCGTTCGCAGAGCGAGTGGCCAAGCAAAGCAAAGGAAAACTGGAGGTGGAGCTTCAGAAGCAGCGTTTTGATGAACAAACCGAGACCGACATTCTATTGAAGAGAAGTAGAAAACCTTCGCCGAGGTAGAGCATAGAAAACAACTCTAAACAAACCCAAACACATTCTACTTGCTCCAGCCAAAATCACGGCCGAGCAGCTCGTTGAGCTTAAGGTTGAACGGGGCGTAGAATGCAGCAAGCTTGGCACGGGTCTCTCGGGAAATTGGATCGTACTTGCGCGTGTTCTTGGCCGTCGCGTCTTCAATTCGGTGGGGTGGCAAATCGAGGAAGTCAAATACCCGACCCATCGTGGCGTGAAGCCCATCAGTGCCCTTCATCTCGTCAAGCGTCACGATCATCACATTCTGATTACCGTAAGCCTCAAGCCATCCAACGAGCTGCAGCGCGTACAACCCTCGCGCAATGTACGAGTGCGCACCGTGGTCATGGAGAACCGCACGGCTCAATACCTTCTCGTCAAACTCATCGAAACTCATGTCAGCGTGGACACCCTGCACCTCCAAATCGGTGATTTCTTCGTCAATGATCTGCTCGAAGCTGCGGCCCTTCAAGTGGTGGTGGCCACGGTTTCGTAACTGCGCTTCGTTGCCCTCCGGATCCGCAGTCATGCAGTAATGAGAGTACGCGCGGTCGACGGGGTCTCGCAGCGCTACCAGAATCTTACGACAGTGTGGAATCACTTTGAGCATACGTTGAATGATAAGCTTGCCACCCAGCAAGTAGCTCGGCGTAGCCTCCCCGGTAAGCAGCGACGGGAACCGGTGAAGCACCTCCTTCTCAAAGAAATTGTAGTAGAATTCCAGGTGCTTTTGTGCACCTTCAGCCGAGTAAATCATCGGTAGTTTGCCGTTCCATCGCCAATCGAAGTAATGGGTCTCCTTTCGCTTGGCGGCGACGACGAGGTCATGCTGCGTAATGTAGTCATAGAGAGAAGTCGTACCTGACTTCTGAACACCGATGATCATGAACGAAGGCGAGGGCCGACTACCAGCGTCTGTGGATAGATCGAGCGTTCGGCGAGTCTGGTGGATCACCATATCCGGCGTCAGTGTGACGCGAGTGAGTGGAAAGTCGGGCTCCACGTAGTCGAATATGAGGTGCACGCGCGGTTGATTCCAGTGGTTCTCCACTCGGTGCTTGCTGGCGTTGTTAAGCTCGTACAAGTTACCTTGCTTGAATTCACGGCGCACCATGGAGTGCTCGTTGTGGCCGACCTACGGGGTGCAGCGAGTGAGCACTTGCCCAACTTTAAGACGTCGTTCTGCTTGGACCATACCGAGAAGTCAATGGACGGATCCGTGAAGATCGGGATGTGCATTCGGTGCGACTGACTGACCCAGTTTCCCGTATCATGGTGAGTTGGCACGACCGAGCCAGCAGGCATGCGTGCCAGAATGCAGCGAATCACCTGAGCACAGAACCCATAATTGTCACTAAACGAATCAGGCAGTGCCACCACGCCCGTGTCAAGTGACTCACACGGTCCACTGGGATGCCAATCTCCTGGAAGACACTATCGAGCTCGGCCTTCCACTGCTTGTACCACGGGAAATGGAACACTCGGCTGATGTAGTCGTCGCTAAAGATGAACACGACCTTGCCGATACCCCACTTGTCGTGGCCCGCTCGCTGGATCGGAACATTTTCCTTCTGGTGGGCTGGATCCCAGAGTTCTTGACCGCCCGCAAGGATGCGCTTTTGGAGCCCAGAGATGTCGATATTCTGCTGGCGCTCGACAACAATCGGAAACTCGCTCGCGACCGCAGGATCCAGTTCGCTCAGCGGCACGCGCTTCTGTCTGGGCATCCACAATGAGCCGTCAGTTTCTCAGCGAAGGCTTGAGCCCCAGAGATCACGGGCGGCGCATACTCGAGCGAGATCTCCAGCGCAGAGGTCACGGCCATGGTGTCCAGTGGTAGCTCTTGTCTCCGTGGCGAAGTGAAGCGACGGCGAACGAGGTTCAACCCACCATGCAACCGCTTGTCTCGTGTCACACACAAAACCAGCGCGTGCCTTTTTGCCAGTCAGCAGCTCCGCTGTGGGCCACATGAAATACCCTCGTTAATCGATGCATTAGGATCTACTATCATAGGGTAAACAGTACACGTTGCACTCCCTCTAGAGAGTGCCATCGCTTCCCTAACCTCCGGTCGATCCACCACTCAAACTCGGGCATCTCGTAAAAACCTCGTCGTGAGTAAAACCTTCAAGCCGAGCACGAGCCACTCGTTTGCGAGTAGGGTCCTTAGATCGAGGTTTTACTGGCTGGCCAAAGTGAGGTGGAATACCCTGGGGATGGAGGGCTGCTCGGAACCAACCACCATTGGCCAGTAGCATTGCGGACCGAGTGCCTGAGCTCTTGGAAACCCAGTCCGCTTGCAGCGCCGTCTCCATCAATTTAAAGACAACATGGTACGTATCTGCAGCGCTTCGGGCAGCAAAGCTGGCGCGGGTCGGTGCAAGTGTGCGAGCGCGTACGTGTGGGAGATCGACGGCCGCACGGTCGCGAAACGACGGCACGAATAGCTACGACACGAGCCGAGATACGACCAGTCAAACATCGAGGGTATCTGTGAACACCACTCGACAGCAGCACCAGCAGAACGCTTGGACTCGAGAACAGCAGCGGCCCCTTCGCTTGCGTTCATTGCAGAGCGGTTCAGGCGACGTTGATCGGCACGGGATTGGCGGCCGCGTCGAGATGGACAGTGTCGAGACGTCTGAATCGCCTCAGCAGAGACTCCCGCTTACTCGCATCGGCCACGCGCTCAGCTGCGCCATGTCGGATCCCGTGATCGCAGCTAGCTAATGGGTGGTCCATGACAGGGTATCGATCTCATTGCCGGTGGCAAGGTCGTCGGTAAGAAGAACCGCACGGCGCCGAAGTCCAAGAATGTGTACCTGAACCTTCTTGTCCGCGTACGTCCCCGGTGTCCGCATTCTTTTGGACTGCAGGAATAAAATCTCATCTGCCGTCCCTACCCCCGTAGCTCTACCGCTTCCTTGCGCGTCGTACGGGCTCGAAGTTCAACAGCATCGTGCTCAAGCGTCTGTATCAGTCGAACACGAACCAGGCGCCGATCTCGATCGCCCGCGTTGCGCGTTACATGAAGGCCCACGAGGGCAAGATTGGCGTCGTCGTTGGCACTGTCACGGACGACATCCGTATCTTCGACGTGCCGAAGATCACGATCGCTGCCCTCAACGTGACCGAGACCGCTCGTGCTCGCATCCTCAAGGCCGGTGGTGAGATCCTCACGTTCGACCAGCTTGCGCTGCGCGCTCCGAAGGGCGCCAACACGGTGCTCCTCCGTGGCCGCAAGACGGCCCGCGAGGTGTACAAGCACTTCGGCCACGCCTCGACGCTCGAGTCAGTGCACACCCACGACGGTGTCAAGCCGTACGTGCGCTCGAAGGGCCGCAAGTTCGAGCGCGCTCGTGGTCGCCGAAAGAGCCGTGGCTTCAAGGTCTAAGCAACAGTCTGATGACTGCGGCGATGGCTGCGAAGACGATATCGGTCTTTCAGGTTTGGACACGTACTTGCATGTCGATGGCACTTCGAGTAGCGACGAAGTTGCTGTGGTAGTCACGGCCGCTGAGGCACTAGCAGCCGCAACTCCACGGGCATGCTTAGGACTGTGGAAAGCCAAAGGTAAACAAATTGAGACGTGCACCTTGCAAGAAAACATCCTTTGCTCTCTTGTTCCACGCGTCGTGTACACGATAGCAGCACAGTAGACATACAGTCCAAACAATCCTCACTGCTTTCGTCGAGACAAGATGTACTTCAGCTTCGCGACGATCTCGGCTGTTGGGACAGAAGCAAACCCACAGACGTCGAATAGTCAGCGTCGATCGACCAACATCAACAGTGCTCGCCTGAGGCGGAGATACGCACCGCATTCGTACGGAGAGTCCGCCGTGTAGTCGGTGATGATCTCCTCGATACTGTCCTTGAAGTAGATCTGGAAATCCGACGGGTCTTGCATGAAGCGTACCCATTCGACACTCGACATTGGGCGCTCCGCCTACACGCACACACACACACACACACATGGTATCGCACATGAGCTCCAGAAGCACCCAGCCAACAGACCCGAAGCAGCGACACGTACGATCTTGGTGGTATTGCGTGACTTGATGACGCGCTCGCCCACTTTGCGATTGTAGACCTTGTTCAGATCGATGCCCAACATTCGGTGCTGCTTCTTGCCGTACTTGTTCTTCTTGATGACGTGCCACTCTTTGAACATCGCAGCTGTCACGTCGTTGAACATGAACGTCTCCGGTGGTGGACGTGCACGACTGTCGATACTTGCTGAATCTTCCACCACATTTGTCACCGTGACCGGTACCTGCGGGGCGTCGGCATATTGCTCTGTCCACGCACGGCATGTCAAGCAGGACGAATAGAGGCGGCTTCATGATCAAAAACGCTTGGCACGTACTTGTACCCAACGTCGCCTCGTGGATGTTAAGCGGACGGAGCTTGGTGTGCATATCGATCTCGTCACTGGCCAGATCGAGTCGCTCGCGGTCCGCCTCACTGATCTTGAGCACGTAATGGTCATGGAACAGTTGCAAACGGTGCTTTTTGTTGAGTGTCGGCAGCAAATCTTGCCCAGTCGTGTTGCTGTCCACGGCCACGACCGTGTAGTCGTCGCTCTTCGGCCTACATCGGACGAGAAGATGAGCTGACATGGCCGAGTTCCATTTGCGCTGAGGATGACACACATGTAAATCTTGAGAAAGAGCTTCTCGTTTGCACCGGGGGCTTTCGCCGCAGCAACGGCGTCGGCTTTTGCGATCGCAGCGGCGTTGGCTGCTTCGGCTGTTCATTTTGAAAACACCCCGCCGTTAGTTTAGAACGCTCTGTCTTCGTACTCGAACAGCACAGACATGACACACCATTGACAGGCTCTCCGGTCGGTGGACAAGCGTCAGGTCGCTCGCACAAGCAGTACTCATGCCCTCCTGCATCACCGAAGTTCTTGATTTTGCGCGATCGATCCAGCGCTACATGTCCACAAATTAGAGCTATCCTTCCTTTCGTATGCCAAAATAACAAACCAGGAAAGTCTTCGTCCGGATATCCATCAGAATCGTGGAGTCGCAGCTCGTAACACTCTGGATGACCGTAATACAATGGAGGATCTCGACCTTCGACCTGGTGGGTGCGCAGAATCTCTTGAATGGACTCGTCCACGGTCGAAACGTCGTACAACTACGACGACAGTACGTCAGTCAAGTACACCCACCAACAGATATGGAGCACGCCCACTTACGTCGATCTTCATCTCTTGGCGTGTCGGCAAGTAAATGGTCAGATGCAATACCGCGCCGAGCTCTTGACCCATCATCACAGGCTTCGAGCCGAGCGGGACGCCCGCTCCCTTCAGCAGTTTGTCAAGTAGTGATGTTTCGTACATGGAAATGGACTCCACAGGCTCCTTGCAGAAGTCGAAGCCATCGTCGGGGGTCGTGCTCACATCACCAGAGTCGCCATTCTTCGTTGCAGTCTCTCCATCTAGTACCGTCAATGAGTTATCCACTGGTCACTCGCCCTGGCCGGATCGATCCACACACCAACCCACCTTTCTTCGCAGCAGCGGAGTCCTTTGCGCCATTCGTAGGCGCTGCGTTGCCGTTCGCTGCCGCACCGCCCGCTTTATCGGCCGCCGCACCATTTGCGTCCTTCCCGTTCGTCGCTTTCGCTCCGGTCGCAGACACCCCTGTCGCAGCAGAGGTCGCGCCACCGGCCATGGAGGTCGTGCTGGCTCCTGTCGGAGGCGACACCGTCGGTTTCTTGGCCGGCGCCGGCACCTTCATCGCGGCCATGCGGTCGATCCACGAGTTGCGCAGCTGCATCTCCATCTTGGGCGACGAGTTGTAGATGCGGTCGACCTCCGAGTCTTGGCGGTCGTGGAAGGTCGGGCTGTTGCAGGAGGACATGCGCATGAGTCCGATGACATGGTTGAGCTCGCTTAGCTCCGTGAACTGCATGGCTGCGCGCGGCGGGCCGAGGCGTCCGTGCCGTGCCCTGCTTGAATTCGAACCCCCGAAGAAGGAAGGTTAATCCCTTTCTAAGAGCATAGACTTCATATCATCGGGTATAGCAGGGTCGTTCGACGGCGATGAGAAGTTGATGCCCACCGCTTGCCGTGTTTGACTCTGCGCGATACGTCGCGATTGTCGGAGGCCACTCGCTCAGTAGCCGCCGCGCTCTATCGCAAAGACCCGCGGTCGCGACAGGCAACTCTGCGCCGCACGACATGCATTTGACGACAGCTCGTCGATATCACAACAGCCTCCTGGTCTTGGTCACCCGGAGCCTGCTTCCCAGTTCTACCGCCGAGACACCGGTTAGACACGGATACTTGGCCCCAAGTATCCACGCCTGGTGGGTGCGAGGTGACCGAACCGCCGTGAATCGTGGGTGTGCGACCGTCCCAATCCAGTGCAGCGACATGTTCCATCATCCATACCGTCCTATTGCAAAGACTTCATTTACCATTGGCTAGGGCCATTCTCCACACGATCGCATCGGCCTCAACAAACGCAGGTGTCCACAATGGCCATCACCAACCGAGGATCTCTTGACTGGGTTCGAAGATTTCTTCCACCCTTTCACAAAAGCTTCGACACTTGGTTCTTCCTGACTTCGAGGAACCTTCTCGACACCCTATCGCTTGCAAGATTTTGGTAATTTACTCATTTATCTTTATGTTTCGTCCAATCCAATCGATTCATTACACACAAAGTTGCCAACCGGCTGTTTTGTCGGAAAGCCGCGCATTCTGTGGGTCGAGATGACGAGGGGAAGGGCTGCGGATTCCTTTCCACCGAGCAGCTCCGCCGCCAACATACAGTACCAACATAACGTTGGCCGGTCGTTGGTGACGGCCGAGTGAATGCATCGCTGGTCAGCTGCGAGCTTGGTCCATTCCGTAATCCGCCTCTTCCCGTGGCCATTCTTCTCGGAACGCGGAGCGAACACGATTCTTTCCACGTGCTGCCTGCTCTGCCACCGTTCCTGGCCGCTCGACACGACTGACTGGCCGCGACATCGTCCAACGCGACAGATATAGCGCTCAGCACAATCGCGCCGTACGATCGGCCGTAGGTACCGGCGGTCTCAGCGCTCCATCGCCCTCACGCCAGCAGTACGAGCCGTTGGCCAACGCCGCACGCCAGCGCACAGCACCCATCCGTCATGGCCAAGTGGTCAGAGCGCAGCGCACCCCATGGAGGCGCTTGGAGTGCTCTCGAGCGACGTCGCGAAAGCAATTCCGGTATAGTCCGAGGCCCCGCCCACTACGCGGGACATACCCGAGCCCGGCAGATACATTTCAGTGTCAGCGATGACGAAGGATCCGCGCCCGTTCCCGCAGCGGCGATGGCGATTCCGCGATTCCGAAGCTGTCGCCCCCATAGCGCGTCGTACGACGAAACCAGCCACCGGAGAGTGCGCACGGTCAGCAACAACAGCATCACCAGTACCAGCAGCCACTCCTCGTTCTCGAGCTTTGGAAGCGCCAACCCTTTCGAAGATAGTGACGAGTTCACGCAGTTCATCGCGCCACGACTGCCTCCCATCCCGTACCCCGTGGATCCCTACCACTTTTACTGTCGCCCGCCGACGCCTCACTCGGATACGACGACACTCATTCACCATATCCGACAGGTGCTTCTCGAAAGCGACATCGAGCACACGCTCCAGCCGTTCAAATGTAAATTCAAGTGCGTCAAGTACGTGCAGTACAGCCAGGTTGAGTTCATCATTCGCGTGTACACGGGCAAGAATGGTGCATTACTGCTAGAGTTCCAGCGACGTCGTGGCAGCTTGTTGTTGTGGGACGGCTTGTACTCGATGCTGTATTACCGACTTGTCGAATGGGTTGATGTTAGCGCTGCGGCGTGTCCTCAGAGCGGAACGCAGAAAAAGGTCGCGCCACGAGATGAAGACAGTTTAAGCGTCAAAGTCTGGCAGAAGCTCTCAATGTCCGTGCAGACGCCAACATCAGGAGTCGAAGCCATGAAGATCATGATTACTTCGCCGTTCGTCGACGCCCAGCGTGAGGGCTGCTCTGGCCTCGCTGTCATCACTGAGGACGGTGAAAGCGCGCTCCTTGTGGCTCGGTTCGGGATTGTCGAATACCTGGTGCATGCTGCCGCGTCAGAGGATTTTGAAATGGCGCGATGTGCGATTGGTGCGCTGGGCAACATCTCCAAGGCACTCTCATCGTTTTCAGACGAGAAGATCGCGGCAAACACGCTTGATCAGATCAAGCACGCAGCCCACGTTGTCGTAGCCCGCCTCGGGCATACGAGCGACTCGCTGTTCTCGCTGGAGCTGCTACGAGAATGTGCTCGTGCTCTCGGAAATTTCGGCAAGATCTGCCCGACGGAAGTTGTCGTCTGTGAAGGACCTACGCGGCTGCAGCGCCACCTAAACCATCGCGACAAGCAGCTCTCCACGTTGTGCAGGGAGGCTTTGCGCGAACTCGAAGCCAACGTGTGAGCGCGCCCATTGTAGATAGGCTCAAGTTTGATAGCGATAGGAGCGTAGCGACCAGGTTCGCTGCAACCCCACACCAAAACTTTATTTATCGAAAAGTTGAATCCTCCCGATTTTGCCATCACACTACGCCATCATGACCGAGTTGAAGTGCTCACCGAGCGTGTAATAGTGGAGGTGGTACGTGAGTTGCAGCGGCTCACCGGTGAACTCGGTACCCATCGCTATCACGTCCGACTCTGCCGAAAACACTTCGATCGGCGTGCCCAAGGTGCATGCAAGCGCGCGCAGCTCAAGTTGACCTCCCCAGTCCGACGTGTTGGCCACACGGTCACAGTACTCCTCGTATAGTTCTGTTTAGAACGTATCGTGAGCGAATGATCGCCGTTTTCACAGTCAACTGAACGTACCTATCATTGTCTTACCGTCATCTTCCTCCAGCGCCAGGAATGGCAGGAAGTCGTCGGGGTGTTTGCGCATGTAATCGCCAGTAAGTTGTCGCAAGTACTTGTACGTCGGTTCTTCCCCAACCTTCACACCGTGACGCTTGATCTGGTCGGCGATTGCGTGGTACATGCAGTGCCCGTCCGAAGGGATGTCCTTGATGGTCAAGTTGGACTGTCGCAGCTTGCTTAGAATGATGTCGGTCTCAATCTGGCGCTCACTGACCGTATTCTTGTTGGCCTCTTCGATCCGCTCCTCCCGCTCCCGCTCCTTCTGCTTGAGCTTCTCCTTGCGGCGCTGAGCTTTTGATGGTCCTTGCGGCTTTTGTGGTACCGCAGGCTCTGGCTGGGTCGGTGCGACTGCGACCGTCTCTGACTCATTGTCCTGCGACAGGTTTTCAGGTCAGGCGCGTGTTTGCTGGCGAACTGGGAATTCTCAACGCACCGCCAGCGACGCGAGTTCGACTTCGTGCTTCTTCTTCAAGTCGTTTTCCATTTTTTGGATCTGCAGCTCCGTGTCTTTTTTGCTCAGTTTGTCCTTCTTGGCCTTCTTCTGGAAGTTCTTGATCTCATTTTGAAGGTTCTACAGTCCGCACAAGAGCAAAATGAGACTGTCGACTGGGTCTCAGAAGTGGGAGTAACTGCGTACGCGCAGCTCCAGCTTGTGGCGCTGCTTCATTTGGCCCGGGGTCTCCATCCTGCCGTCATGATCGCTGTCGTCTGCCATGGCTTCCTGCTTTGATTTTCGACTTGGACGGCACGGCTCCACCTGGATAAACGAATAGACTATGCAAATAGGAAGGAGAGCTCTTGACCTTGGGAATCATGGCACATGCAATGCATCGATACCTCCGCCGTGCGGGTTGGAAGAATCTGCCGCAAACTCGAGCGGCATCCGACGTTCCGATGGATCTCGCGCAGAAGAGCGTGGTCCTATGCGCAGATTTCGACCAGACCATCACGGCACGGGACACGATCGCGTTGCTGTTCGAAGCCGCGAACGCAAAGATCGAAGGGACGGAACGCCGCGTTAAACACCAACGCGACGTCCACAAACTCGTCCAGCAATACGCACACGAGTCGTCATCATTCATGGCATCCACATTGGGAGGTGGTGGTGAGATCTCGGCCTTAGACAAGCCATTTGACGAATATGGACTTCGTGAGTTTCTACAAGCGTTCGCCATGGTGGATCTGCGATCAATCGAGCGGGTTGTGGAGAGCAGGACCCTGGCTGGACTTGAGTTCAAAGACCTAGACAGGATTTGCGCAGACATAAGTGTTCTTGAAGGATGTGTGGAAGCACTGGGCACTGCGAGTCAGGCTTGTGTGATCTCTTCGAACTGGAGCGAGACCATGATTCGCGAGACACTCCGTCGCAGAGGACTGGTCGGCGTAGACGTGATTGCCAACGGTAAGGGTACCGGTTCAAAAGTCGACGATCGTGGATTGAATATTTACCTCTGATCAAGTTGTTTCTTAGAGCTAGTCATGGATGGTAGTGGAGTCTCCACGGGTGATATCGAGCTCAGAGCTCAGTCTCCGTCCGACAAAGCCTTTTTCCTCACCGAAGGAGGCCTATCGAAAGAGGATACTCAGATATTTGTTGGAGATAGTATCAACGACCTGCTTGCGATGTTGCAGGCGGATATCGGCATTGCCCTTGCACCTCGCGTTGGGTCGACATTCGTTGGTGTCTGCCACCACTTCGGAATCAGTTTGATCCCCGTTGGGCGTCAGCACACCATCCAGCAGTGCAAGACAATTATCAAAGAAGCTCTTGCTGCCAGAAGACGTGTAATTCTTACCTCTGAATCGTGGGAGCAAATTCGGGGTATGCTCAGCAACTCGGATACGCACGACCATGGACAAAACGCGAATAATCATATTTAGCGATAAAGCACATACCAACCCCACACACGTAACTTCGACACGTGAAGTTGATCGATGGGCGATGAGTGTCCTGTTACAACAAAATCTCGTCGTGGTAGCTTTGTGTTAGAGTCTTGTGCGGAAGCACGATACAGTTTCGGATGATAAGCTCCGGATTGGCAACGACGGATACCCCGAAGATTGTGACATCACGAACAAGAGAAGCCTCTCCGGAACTGTTCCGGATAGGGGATCCATTCGGTGGTTGGCCCTCAACGCGCGCCCACTGGCCGATAATGGAATTCCAGCCGATGATGGAGAATAACACACACGCGTGATCTTTAATGGTGACTCCTTCCAAGATGATTGAATGGGCAACACGAACTCCAGGACCGATGGTCACGCCGGCGGCGATGCACACGTTCGGTCCGAGCTTGGCTGATGGATGAACTTGCGCAGAGGAGTCAATCACAACATTGCCCTCAATTGTAGGCGAAAGCTTGCCCCCAGTAGAACTCAACGCGCTTGGGTTTGTGTAGCGAAAGCGTTGCATATAAAGCTCTGAGCACATGATGGCCATACCTGGTGTCTTGATCTGGCACCAAAAATCACCAGTTTCGTACAAATACAGATCACTCCCAGGCCCAGCCAAAGGCAGCAGCACGTCTTGCTCCAATCTGCACATAGGAGCCCGTTAATCATGAAAGATCGAAGCTCATCTGCTCTAGGCTTACCGGAGGTTGTGTACATTGTTGAACTCTGGGAAGAGCTTCTTTAGATCGTACTCGAACATGGCCTCGGCACTTGTCTCGTTCCGGAGCCGTTGCCGACTGATCTCGTTGCCAACAGTCACGATGTGATCGATCAAAGATACGTCAAAGAGGTAGATGCCGCAGTTGATAATGTCGCTCACGAATGTTTCTGGCTTCTCGGCCCAGTGGAGAACTTCTTTAGTTATTGGATCAGCCACTAGACAGCCGTACTTGATGGCCTCGTCGTGGAAAACTCGCTTACCAAGCACTGTGCATCGGCCTCGGTGCTTCAAGTGGGCATGCATCATCTCCGCGAGAGGGAATGAGCAGCATATGTCACAGTGGAGCACGTAGAGACTAGAAGGATTGCCCTGGAGGATTTCGTCCTTGAAGAACCGGATGCCACCGGCAGTTCCGAGCGGTTTGTCTTCACGAAGATACCTGATCTGCACGTTGAACCGCTTACACACCGAGTCGAAGAACCGTGTAAAAAGTCCTTCGTCGTAGGACCCGATCATGAGGATCTCGATGAGGTTGGGTACTCGTGAGCAGGCCTCGACGTGGAAGTAGAGCATTTCTCGGCCGGCGATCGGGAAGAGCGGCTTCGGCAGGTCAAGCGAGAGTGGGCGGAAGCGGTTGCCTGGCTGGTTGGGCCCACCCATGAGGATCACGGCCTTGGAGCGAGGGAAGATGTGCTCATCGGGCAGCGGTGGCGACGGCGCGAGCACGGGCGCGATCTGGCGCTGCTGCTGCGGCGGGCGACTGCGCGGCGGCGGTCGCAGCGACGGCTGGTGGAGCTCGTTCGGGTGGAAGGGCATCATGGCGGCTGCGCGAGCGCGACTGAGCGTGGGACTCGCGGCGCGCCAGGCCTTGAACACGGCGGACCTGGAGGTTGCCGCCGACGTCTTCCCCCAGTGCTCATCGCGTCGGAATTTTGATAACCATTCGAGTAAAATTGTATATTTGGGGTACTTTACGTCTAGAAAAGTTACGTTGTTGGCTGAATCGAGCAATCGAGGGGACCTCGGGAACCAGCGTTTTTGCTCGTTTGACAAATTGATCGCACTGTGGAAGGATTTGTTAGAAGAACCGTGTAGCCATTCGGATAGAAATGCATTTCTAAATTGTCTCCAGTTCGCCCCAAGTCCCAGTCAAGAGAGTCCCAGCGAGAGCGTTGGCAGCACGTTCGTGCGCCGGTGGTTGCGGCGCGTCAGCCGCATGTGGCGATCGAACTTGCGCGTGTGGACCATGGCCTCGCGGTCGTGGGCACCGCTGGCTCCCACAGCGGAGCGCGCCGTCCCCGCCCCCAAGGTGATTGCGTCGGCCGTGCACTCGGTGCTTCTACCGTCTCGAAGGCACGCGGCTAAGAAGGACGTGAACTTGTCCGCGTGGACGGGCAGCAAGTAGCCACCCTTGCGCTTCGGCGCGCTGTCGTCGCTGCTCGAGTGGTCGGTCGCGAAGAGATTGGAGGCGTCTGAATCGAAGAACGAGAGCTTGGGCATCCCAACGGCGCGGATCTGCTTCTTCTCGAGCTGCGGCACCATGGACACGGACGAGAGCAGGGTCTTGACCACGTATGCTGTCCACTTCGGCTCGCGGTAGTTCTGCTTGATGCAAACTGTGGTCGCCACTAACCCTGACTGGGCGTCTGTCAACGGTGGAGATAACGGGACAACGCATGACTGTGGAGCGCGGTTTCTCGGCTGCAGTCGCGTGGGCGTCCTGTCCGCTGTCGACTTCGGGGGCCGCGTTCGGGCCTGGGTGAGCGAAGGAAACGACACCTTTTCGCACTCGTAGCGCACTCGATGGAGCTCCTCGTCGCTCTGGTGGAGGATTTCGAGCAGACTCGGCACTAAGAGTCCTCGGCCGTCGACAGTCGCCTCTTCTTCCAGCGCCAAGCGGTGGAGCGTCGTGCAGCACATACTTCTAGCAATCGCTGGGACAGGGATTGACGCGCTATTGGGGCTGACGTGGAACAGCCGAAGAAGGCTCGGCACGATCCCCGTGCGGACCATCTCGATGCGGAAGCTTTTGACTGTGCTCAGGTTTGCGATCCCAGCGCAGGCTTCTACCAAGATCTGCTCTCTCAGTTGTGTGTCTTCCTGCTCGATTGCGCTGCAGTTGTCCGAAAGCAGGCGCTCGAGCTCTTGCTGCAAGTACTGGACACCATGCATGAGGTGACGTTCCGATAGTCGACTGACCATTGTGGATCCAGTTTCGGGCCCTGCGCTCTGAGACGGTTTATCTGTAGTAGTGCTGCGCTCCCGACGTCGCTGTCCGGCTTTCGACTTGGCTAAAGTCAGCTCGTCCTCGAAATTGGATTCATCGTAAAACACCAGGAGATGCTCTGCAACACAGAGAGTGAGATTGCGGATGGTAATGGCGCCACACTCCCGAATACACGGATCGCTGCAAGCGCTCATTGATGAGCAAACGGTGACCACGACCTGGATTGCCTGAGTTTCAGTGAGCGCGTTTTGGATGGGCTGGTATGTTGAAAGCTTCATCATGATGACAGCACATTCGTATGCAACGACGGGATTCTCAGGGTGCTTTCGATGAAGCAGCGCACAGAAGCCGACGACACGTTGCCGAAGCAGCGGCTCAGCACACCGCGGTTTGCTGGCCAGTACACTGATCGTGGACGAAGCAAGTTCGCAGGCTTCTGGGCAGTTAATTAGCTCACGACTCTCCATAATGGGCATGAGCCGCAAGATCGCAGTTTCCTCCATCAAGTTCTGAGCCAGTGCGTCGTCTGCAGCAACGTTGTGAAGGCACTTGAGAGCGGCCATGCTGGTCTCGTGCGAGTCAGTAAGCGATGCGCTTGTTGGAAGCGGTAGCTTGACTTTCAACGGCGATTGACTCGGTCGAATAGACTCGAGCACAGCCATGACTGCGCGCGTGACTTTTAGTTCGCCAAAAAGGTGCAGTGAGTCGGTGACTTGCGAGCAGTTGGCGAGTGCCTGGATCGCAAAGTGTCGCACGACCGGGTGGTCGCAGTGAGTGAAGCTGATAAGCATCTGCAGTGTGCGGCGTTCACAAATCATCTCGACCCACGGCTGGCGACAGCTTAAGTTCCGCACAGCCATGGCAGCTGATGCACGTGTCTCGACGTCATGATCCACGTAACTTCTGATGATTTCGATGACCTGAGAGTTCATGAGCTCTTTGTGATTTACCTCGTAGCTCGACAAGTTGCAGACGATGCCCATTGCGAATCTGCGGCTTTCGGTGCCTACTGTGGACGAAAGAGGCATGGACAAGGGCTCCGTCGCTGACGCCATGCCTGGCCGAAGCGGTTCCTTCCCTCTATTTTGCTTGGCAGACACTACCGCTGTCGCCAGATACGAAATGATGCCATTGCCCATCAGCTTTTGATGGAACTGGGGCTCGTATGATAAATTGAAAAGAACCTGCAGCCCAAGGTGAAAAACTTCGTCGTTTCCGTCAGGCGCCCGCGATGATACTGCGGGTGAGCTCGTCGCTGAATGCTCGTGTGCAGAGGAGGCTTCATTGTGTGGAGCCGATGGAGGTGTAACCTGTGACAGCTTCATTAGCGCGTACAGCACTCCATCTTCGACAGCTTTAGCGCGGGTTTTGATGTGAGAGAGCAGGTTTGCTAGCGTCTTGGCGTGGATGTGCTTCGCCTGTGTCGAGTTTGCTCGCAGTAGTGCCACGACAATGAAGTCTTTTAACTCGTCGGAAGTCCAGATGCAGTGAAGGGTCGACACGTTACAGGCGGCGATAGCGGCGTATTGCTGGCACTCGACTTGGCTCGTACGCCCTAGACGGTTGAGAGCCATTGCAAGATTTTCGGCTGCAACTAGCTGTTCCCGGCCTTCAGTCGTGAACGAAACGATGGCAAACGCGGCAGAACAGGCCAGAAGCGACAGCGACTCCTCGTTAGCGTTGCATGCGCAAATCAGGGCCTGAATCACGCGTGAATTGAAATGACCAGTTGAGCAAATATGGTACAAAGTCGCCGCGCAAAATGCCTGGGTAAAGGAACAGTAGCTGAATCCTCCGCGGCCCGAGGTGATAGTTGCACAACCGCTTTCACCCGGAGCGTTACCTTCGCACACATCGATGAGCGCTTGGACCGTGTTGGCCGCGTAGATATGACTGATTGCGTCGCCACGCGTTGCCGATGACCGTGCAAGTGTGTACAGAATCGCAGAGCCGTAGCATGCGAGGTGGCGTCGTCGCTTACGTTGTGCCGGTGCCATTGAGGATTCCATGGGGCGGATGCAATCAAGCGCCAATGTGACGAGACGTTCAATGTTTCGCACATCCAAGAGTTCACCCGCAATTGTCACGATGGCCGCTAAAAATCGCTCTTGGTCATTGGGGAAGGCAAGGTTCCAGCCCATAAAAGATTCGGCGTCGACGCAGGAATTTGTGTCCGTTGTGAATGGGTCATCGCAGACACGTTGAGATGAAAAGAAGTAATATCCGTCGATGAGAGCGTTTAGAACCAAATCGCCATACACAATTTGCTGCAGTCTGCTCTCGAATAGCATGTTGCACAGCACAACGTCGTACACATATTTAAGACGAGTGCCGTTCTCCTGTTCCTCGGCCGCGCGCGCAAGCTGTTTGCCATCCAGGTTTTTGAGCAGTTCGTGTGAGTAGGCACCTTGTTGCGCAAGGTTGAGGATTGCGACCAATGCGTCTTCGCGCATTTGCTCCCGTTGGTCGGCTAGCGAGCCCCCAGTATGGTTCAACATATCGCCAGGAGACGCACTCTCCTGAGGAGACCTAGATTTACTCGCTCGCGTGTCTCCATCACCACCTTCATACTCATCATAGTCATCATCGCTAGAACTTGTCTCGTTTCCAAGCTCATCTTCCTCAATCGGATCATCTTTGCTTCTCAGAACGACTTTCGCCAAGCGCGGCATGACGTCAGTAAACTCCATCAGATGTGCGGCGCATCCTTCGTGGAAGCTCAGGTTTGCAATGGCTCGCAAAATGTTCCGAGCAAAGCTCTGCTCGTCCTGCGTCAAGTTGTTACCTGATGAGAGCAAGAACAACTTGGTTCGATTCACGAGAAAGAGTCTCGTCGTGAGCTGCACCATCTCAGGTATGAAAGCATCTTTTCGTTGCTCCTCACTACTCGAGAAGTTAGCCAGCGCCCGGGAGCACGGAGTAGCAAGAATGCGAAGCCTCTCCTCTGCAACACCGCCGTAAAAGCGGCTCCCGAGATCACGAAGTGCACCGAATAGCATGAGGCTCAATGACTTCATAGCTGGACCGCTCATCATCGACTGATATTCAACGTGAGCCGAAAAGTTGGCCAGCGTGTGGGCGATGAGCTTGAGTAGATTCATGGCGGACGCAAGCGAGAGGCGAGGCGTCTGCTGTTGTGAGATGTTGTTTGAAGAGCCTGAGTAGTGGTGTTCGTCCAACGCTTTCCCGACGTGAACGGCGAGCCCATGGAGTATTTCTGCTCCGCCGCCGCGCAATGCCCCTGAACAACTCGTACGGTACAACGCCAGATTGAAAAGCACCTCGGCTGCGAACTGCATTGTCTGGTTACTCATTGCCAGTTGGCTCGTAATTGTGAGGATTCCAAGCTGATTCTGAATCGCGTGTGGCTCGCCGAGAAAAATGCGGTCTGGGAACGAATGCCCAAAGTAGATGAGGTTGACGATGGAGCTGATCGCAAGTTTCTGCAGCTGCTCGCTCGGCAGCGACATCATCGAGATAAACTCAATACTGGCTCGGGACCGTGCGAGTGCAGCCGCATGGGCCGGACGACTACTGAGGCGGCAAAGTGCTGTGGCACACATGAGCTTCACTGAGACTGACGGCGACCAGCTAAGCTCGAGTAAGGCGGGAATACCCCCTAGGGCAACAAACGCGTCCATTGCAGAAGATTCCACGGTGAGGTTGGCTAGAGTCGCGGCGCACAGTTCATGCACTTGGCGGTGATCAACGTCGCTGAACTCGGCGAGCTGCGAAATTGCCCCGCCCTGAATGATCGAGAGTTCGCAGCCCTCCTGGCACGACAGTTTGTACAACGACCGAGCGCAGCAAAGACGAGCCTCGATATTCAGGTTACTTGCTCCTGTTCCAGTGCTGGACAGCTCGTCGCCTTGTGAACTTGATATGAACGGATTCTCGGGTGAGAAGCTGGAAGAAGATCCTCTTTTCGTGTGCCTGGGTCCAGCACTGTGGCTTTGTCCATGACGAAGCACCGGTGACGTGCCTTGGGGGACAGATGTACTGGTGGACCTCACAGCTGCGTTCTTCCATCTCATCTTGGCTGCTCCATCGCCTTCACGGCTCGTAGCCACTGGAGGTGCAAGGCTCGCCGTTGATCCTGACCGCTCCAGCTTCGTCTTCGATCCTTGGTTGGTAGAGGCAGACGTAGGTCTTCCATTCGGGGGAGCTCCATTCGATGTTAACATGTCCAGCACTCCGTGGACATTTAGAGTAGCCCCACTTGGTGGCTCTAGTGGATCGAGTCGATACTTCATCTCGACCGTCGAAAACTCGTTCGTGGGAAGAACGATCACGCGAGCTGTCTGTGGATTCGCCACGGCAATTCCAATCCCAGATCTCTGGTCGTCGTCTGAACTCTGAGCGGTCGTACCCACTGAGGCCATCGGTGCTGACGCCAAGTAACGCTTGCGAACTTTGAGTGACCCGAGTTTGTTGACTGCTCGGACGGATCGAGCTAGCGATCGAAGGCGCATCGCTGTTGGCGAGGGCCGCTCGTTTTCAGCGTCCAGTAGCTGCTCGAGTCCCCCATGGGTTTCGCGCGTTGATGCGCCGAGGCTGGAGACGAGGAGGCTCGGCCGTGCCGATCGATTCGTGTGAATCGGGGCGATGGCACGCGAACTCCGTGCGGTGAATCGACTGTGGTCGGGCCCACCAATGGTACCGACGATTGACGAGCGACGTTCCCCAACGATCGACCCTCGGCGCTCAGAAGAACCCATCGACCAACGAGTGGTGAGTCGAATGTTGTGGCAAAGGATCAGCAAAGCGTGGGTATGCACTTCATTTTATGCCTCAGGTGGAGCCATATCAGAATAGCTTGACCAGGCTATTTTCTGCCAATGACCCTCAGTGAATGAGCGAAACCTCGACCGCGAACGACCAGCTCTGATACTGCTGTGATTCCGAGCCTACTGCACACCGTAGGCCCGCGTCCGTGTTGCAGATTGCGCTGAATTGACGTGGTGGCTTAAGTCGCTCGAGACCACTACAGTCTGGGGATTCAGCAAAAGCCATCAGATTTTGATCTAATGCTAACCAACCCCTTGCAATCTTTCGTGGCTGTTTCTTGACTGGGAGAGGCAATGATGCGTCGCCGAAGAAGCTCACTAGATTGACTCGAATGGTGTCACACCAAGATTGAAAGCGTTCCATGAGAAGCTCTGTCTCAAAGAGCTCGAGACGCAAAATTTCGCAGCCAGTTGTTTGGAAACAGAAATTTGGCTACAGTGCCCGCCATTTCTCGTGGCTGGTTCGAACGGCAAACAGAGGAGCTTCCCCACAGATCAAGGCCTCGTCCCCCTCTGTCCTCATTGCGACGAAGAGAGAGGAGCCAGTGTAGAAGGTTCGAATTGTCAGGTGACGGGCTCACCCATTGTCTGCGTTCCCCGTGGGTGATTGTCTCCTGCATGGACAGCGCGGCGATTTCGAAGCAAGACAGTAACGTAATCCGCGTTTCTGATCTCACAGTGCTGCCCCCTCACCCAGAGAACTCGCTCGCGCTCTGCATCTCTGGCGCGCCGATCGCGGCGGAAGCGCGAGAGCCGCTTGCCCCCACGGGCTTGCGGCGCTAGGAGACCAACATAGTGATACTCACCACCGCGTTTTCTTGTGGGGATGTCTATCGTCTATTAGCCGCTGTCGATGGAGAGAGCGAGTTGCAGCACGGCCTCTCCGGCTGTGAATGTCGCATCGTCTGCTCGGCTGTCGTGATTTGTAAAAGGGGATGAGCCAAACCAGACTGTCTTCCGTCCTGGCGTCGGGTTCGCAGACAATCAGAGTTTTCCATCAGACAGTGAGAGCAGCACCGTACGTCTGTCACGCCAAATGGCATGCCGCGAATCCATCGCCACGGTACTCACGACGGCTCTCAGTGGCTGAGTGGCTGATGAGCTCGCACACACACAACCACACGCACACTTCGTGATGGCCGCTCACGATGGATGCGATCGACCAGAAGTCGAGGGGTGAGGGGTGAGGGCTGCACATGAGTCAGTCTCCGACCCGTCGACGCATGATGAGTCGAGGCCAGTCCGTGCTACTTTACGTGGATGATCCAGCAAGAAAGAAACGAGGCCTTGTTTCGTGGGCTTGCAGATCATGCGCAGCCAGCCGGTAGCAGATGTTTACGGCGCGCGGCGACTCTGCACGAAAACACGTCGCCGCTCGCCGGCGGTTGAGCAATCCTGGCGCCGCTTGAAACAAACTCACGACGAGACTCTCACTGGCTATTGATACAACGAGCTCCTCCTCCCGGCGAGGGTTTCCCATGAATACTGTATCGGCCGCAGCGGCACCTGGAACCAATTTTGGGCCAGCCAAGCAAAATATTCAGCCGTCCTGTCTCTGCAACCCCCGGGGGCGTCCCATATGGCAGCTGCCCGCTGCCGTTCTTTAGGGAAGCCGTGCAGAAAACCGTCGCTCGTGCACCATGTTTAGTCCTCGTTGGAGAACACCTGGCCGGCCGGCTACTGATCAGGTGCCCCATCCCGTCTTCCGTCCCATCGTGTCGCAGCCCCCACTTTCCTTCCTCCCCCTGTCGACGATGGACCTCCACCGCCTGCTCAACACGGACACGCGGCACGACGCCAGCGCGCCGCCTACGAGCGCCGCCACCAAAGCACGCGTCGGCAAATGGACCGACGAAGAAGAACGCTACGCCTGCGCGCTCATCAAACACTTTGTCGCCGGCGCCCTCCCGATCCCCACCGGCACCT